>JASDQU010193191.1:3741-15989 GCA_032191745.1 Picea mariana | reverse complement strand
TAAAAAGAAATTACACATTAAGAAATTGTATCCCTTTCAATGCTTGAGAAATCCAAGTTTAACATGAACCTACGCTACTAATATACATTTAGAAAAGATATAATTAGATAGACATTAAAAAAATAATGTAAATAAATATCCTTTGATGACTAGTCAATTGGGTTTAGCTCGAGTCATTTGTTCTGAGGGGTGTTTTCCCACCCACCCAGGTTCAATTCTCACAAGTGACATGTTTGGCTCTTAAATGAGCACGCTATCAGAAAAGCCTTGGTTTTCTACAAAATCTATTTTACCCAGGGTACCATCCTCAAAATGAGGGGAAGTACCTGGTAGGTTTCCCTAGGAGTTGTTCCCTCGAAAAAAAATATCCTTTGATAACTCGCCCAAACAATTTTTATTTTCATCATTGTTGACTATAAACATGTTTGCAATAACGATTTTTCATTAAAAAAAATGTTTAAAAAAACGTGAACAAACATCCACGCAAACATCACATAAAACACCCACCATTATGACTCAAATATCCATTTAAAAATGGCATTGTCTAGCTGTTCTATGTAATGGATTTTTTTGCCGGAATTTGGAGATACAAATTTATACAAATCACTATTTTTTGTTGTTCAAAATCCATTTCCGAATGCATAAATGGATTTAGCATGCTGAAAACCCCTAGGGCACTCAGATTATATAGAAGTAATCACTCGGATCTATGAATCTAACAATTTCTCATCGGATTTTGGGAAAATGTCGCCGGAAAAATTGTCGTTTCGTAGAATGTTTAGCCTATGACTTTAAAAATACATTGTCTTTGGTTGCTTAAATATCCATAAATGCATCCATAAATCTGGTTCTATTGTAAATGCATTATCCACGAAAAAAAAGATAATTAATCTATAAATTTTCTTAATCACCAATATATAAATATTTTATTATTATTAATAATATGAATATTGATATTAATATATAATATATATTATTTAAACATTATTATGTCATAAAGCATTTTTTGTGTGAGCCTTATGTTTGGATGTGACCTTTCTTCTTCCCTTTGTCGTTGGATTGCATCGGGATGATGGTGAAATCTAGTTGGACCGTCCAACCCACATCATCATGTATGCCTTGTCATTTGCCTCTTCACTACATCCTATTGTGAATTGTCTTATAGCAATGTATATGTTTAGTGTTTTTATTCTCTTCTCTTTTCTCCTCTCTTCTCTTATTTTTTTTTTCGACCAAATTTAGGTATGTATATTTATTCTACATATTTTCTCTTCAAAATAATTACGTACTTCATACAACATTGTCAAAGTTGATTGTGTTTCAAGTTTTCTCATTTATTTTTTGAAATATTACACTTCCAAAATGTTTATATTTGTATTTCTTATTTTACATTTTAAAACCAAATATTTTGATGTTATTCTCTCTATAAAATTTAAAAAGAGTCAAATTTGTTATTATTGTTGAGCCAAACTTTGAACTCTTAAGTGTACATGCCAACCTCACACCTCCCTATTCACACCCTCTCTCTCTTTCTTTCTTTGTCAAGCTTATTATGAAGTAACATGCTTATTCCCACCACTTGTGACACACATCCTCTATATTTATTTCATTGGCTTAAGCAATATTCTTCTCTATGGATATTTAGATAAGTATGAGTTCGAAACGAAGAGTATCTAACATAGGCAGTGGGGAGAAACCATAAAAATTTATTTCTTACTTGTATCTTATAATGTGAAGAGAAGCAAGGAATTAATAATCACATATAGCTTGAAAGAATTAATAAATACTTCATATTTTCAATTATGTAGAATTATTTTGGGAGAGCGTGGAATACAATGATGTTTTTCTAATATTGTATTTTCATTTTTGAAGAATTACTTTATTAAGAAAAGTTTTATTTTTCATGGTTGTTCTTATAAATAAAAAAAATTATGGATTGTTTGGAGGGGAGGGATTTCATTGTCTCCCCTCTATTCGGGTGTACATTCGACCTAAATGTATCTAAACTGACAACAACACTTTGAGATGATAGACTTAGAGATTTTAGATTATTTCCTTGGTTCACATGTTTGGCATATATATGATGATATTTTACACCAACACTTTAAGATGGTGGGCTTAGGGATTTTAGGTTATTTCCTTGGTTTACATGTTTGGCATATACATGATGGGATTTTTGTTTCTTAACCTAAGTATGTGTTTGATGTAATTGCACAATTTCACATGAGTGATTGTAAACCTACTACTACACCATTTTAGTCTAGAGTCAAGTTAATTGTTTATTATAAAACACCTTTAGTTGGTCACACATTTTATCAACAACTATTAGATAGTTTGATTTAATTGATTCATGGTTGACATGATATCACTTTTCTCATCAATTTGATTTCGATATTCATCCAAAATCCTTATGAGAGCTATCAAAAGATAGCTAAAAGAATATTGAGATATCTTCAAGACACTTTTCATGATTTTTTTTCTTATTCTAAACATCCCCCCTCTCACTGATTGGTTACATCAAATTTGATTGGGTAGGATATCTTACAATATAAATCCACTACAATTTATGTATTTAAACTTGGTTTAGGTCCAATCATTTGGTGTAGCAAGAAGTTTAGAGCCACCTTTCTTTCTTCTAATGAAGCAAAAAACTAGGCAATAAAGGAAGTTGTGTGGATTCGACAAGTTCTTGATGAGCTTGGATTGTTACAAATCACTCCCATTGAGTTGAGATGCAACAATCATAGTGTTGTTAATCTTGCACATACCACTCCAAAACCAAGCACATTGACCTTGACACTCACACCATTCAAAATCAAGTTGTTGATGGTGGTATTCATTTGGATCATTGTCCCGTTGAACAAGCAATTAAATATATCTTTACCAAGACCTCGATGCTAGCAAAGTTTGTTCATCTTCACAAATTATTAAGAATGTGAGAAGTTTTCATCAAGGGGGGATGTTAATAATGACATCTTTCTCTAAATTATACTCAATGATCCTCTAGTAAACATTAAGGGGGAATACTAGAATATGTGATGTAATGTTGTCTCGTGGTCAATACTCTAAATTCAATGCTAATGTAGATACTAAGATTAACATCGATTGAGACATAAAAATTGATGTTATTTATGAGATACAAAGTGAAATGCTAATGTAAATGATAAAAAAAAATACTCATGTGGCTAAAAATACAACATTTTAAATGCACTTGTTAAAAACACACAAAGGATAATGATTAAGATTAATAATGTTGTTCAATTATAATAATTTTCAAAAAATATATAACCAAATAAAAAATTAATTTAAAAAATAAGTAAATCATCAAATAGATGAAAAATGCTAAATTTCAAAGAAAATAAAATATTGTAGTGAAGTATAGGATTGTTGAACTTCAACAAAGACAATTGGAATTAAAGTGTATATCGAGAGCAATCTTGCCACTCTAAGAAGAATAAATTTGAATTTGAAGCATACATTACATTATCCAAAACCTTGGGGATACATTACATTATCATCTAAGAGGACTAATTAAAGTTAAAGGAGATAGATTTGGTGCACAAGGTATATTAAAAGTAATTCTAATGTCTAAATTGAGAAGGCAAGCATAGGCAAGCATAGGGTAATTTCAACCAATGTATAAAATATCTAAACTAAGAATAAGGTACAAGATCGACATTGTTTTCTCGTGATTAAATAAGGTTTTAACATGGTTTTATCATGATTAAATAGGGGTTTAAGGCGTGTATATGGTATATTTAATTAATTGATAAAAAATTAAAAGTAAGTAGAAATTATATGCTCGAAAGTTATTCGGAGGAAAAGTGCAAGTTAATATATAAATAACCCGAAACAAAATTTAGTTATGTTTTCAAGTTTTATATTTTATTGTGTTAAGAGGTATTTTACAATTCAGTATGGAGAAGATGTTGTCACATACATACGTATGTACATAACATTACATAAAAAAATAAAGAATAATAAAAATGATTTGTTAACTTGTATAATAAAAATGACTTATTTGTTGCACTTAATGTGAAGAAATCAAACAACTCAGATAAATTAATCCCCTTGTTGTTTGAGGCTATAGARTTTCCATATTCAACAAAATAAGAGAAATAAATTAATAATTTCAATGATGACTCTGCAAAATAACATGTATTGGAAAAATTTACATGTGAAACTATCCTAAAGTTATGTTATTGTGATTTTATTTTCTTTACTTATGCATATTTACATCATGAAACCGCTCCAAAACATATACAATCACAATAATGGTTGAATGATCAAGACCTATCACCTATGAAAAATATTTAAATAGTTAAAAATAAAAAACCACAACTTCAAGAAATAAGCACCTACGCCAAAAGATCTAACAAATTATGAAATCAAATTAGGTCTACACCACTATATACAAACTTTGTAATAACATCCAACATATTCTATAATATTATATTCACAATATTTGACACGAATTTGCATTACTCCATAATCTACAATAATATTATATCCATAGTATTTGACATGAATTTGCATTATTGCATAATTTAGGTTCCAATTAAAAAAAAAAAAACACTTCACGACATGCTAACTTTAGGAGGCGTCAACACTTAAGTTGTGGGTTCCAATCCCATTGAGTGAAGAAAACAAGGTTGAGTGAATAAAACAAGTCTCTTCCATTTGCCAAGCGAAGGAAACACATATCATCAAGTAGGGAGGAGAGGCTCCCCACAAAAATTAGAGTGTAAAACTTAAGAAAATGTTTGCACCTCGAAAGATTTGGTCCCTTTCTACGCTTGATATATTCAGGATTAAAATATATCTAAACTGATAAAATAATAATTTCAAGATATATTGATTAATCAATAAAAGGTCAATATTCTTTCATATAATGCAATGACTTATATAAAAGTATTTCGCTCATAACCATACCAATATTTATATTTTTTAATGCTTCCCCTCGTACTCATAGCACCTATAATAAAATGAAAAATCTAAAAATTATATGTGTTTTATTTTTTCCGACAATCATCACCGAAATCTAACTATGTTATCAATAAAATTTATATATTTAATTATACACCTATTTAATTATATTGACTTAACTCATAGGGGTCATCACATTCTTTATATATTTAATTATATACCTATTTAATTATATTGACTTAATTCATAGGGGTCGTCGCATTTGAATGTTAGGGTATGTATTCCAAAAAATTTAATTATGTACTTATTTAACTATATTGACGTTTTTTCCAATCAAAAAAAAATTTCAATCATATTTGAAATATAATATGTTCTCGCATCAATTACATAATCAAAGGATCATATTCAATTACCTCAATCACCTATAATGATCACAAGGCCAGACGACCAATGATCATATAGAAATGTTGAGTATGGATACAATCGCTGCCTCAAGTCAGAAGAAAAGAAGAGTCATTCCATAAATTTGTGAATTAGGCATGAGGATGTTGCTAACCGAAAAAAGTTTTATGAGAAAAAGTTGAAGGTCACATTTAATCCAGGTCCTTCAGTGCTAATTTTTTTTTATAGAAAGTGTGGGTCCTTAATGACCATCCAGCCAATGGTTAAAGGAGAGAACACCTACCCTTTTTTTTAAAGCTGATTTAGATAGCAAGTCCGCTTCCTTATTGAATTCTCAGGAGGAGTGGGAGAAAGTGAGTTTCTTGAAATGTTGATAAAGAGCTCTGACTCTATCTTTCCAAGCCAAGAGAGTGATTGATTGAAGCTTACCATGATTGTTCAACCACTCAATGATGACTTTAGAGTCACCAACCAAGTGAAGATTTACAACATTATCTCTGGAGGCCAAGTGTAGCGTAGCCTGGGCTCCCAAAATTTCTGCCTTTGTGTTGGTGCCTGGGCCGCAACAAAGAGTCCATCTGATGCTAGAGTTGGTGCTGATTTTAATCACTCCACCTGTGCCGCTCAGTGCTCCATTTTGTTGAGCAGCTTCGTCAAACCAACCCATCAGAGTATCCTTTGGAGGAATACATGGACTCCTCAAAGTCTTTTTTTTATTATACCCAGATGGATGTCTTTCCAGTTTTGATATAGGCTTAGAGCTTTATAAGCAACCACATTGATGGAAGGTTTCTTATCATCAAAGATATTTGCATTTATAACCTTCCAAATAAACCAGTTGACTAATAGAGGAAGAAGTTTGTAAATGTGTTCATTTGAGATCCAATGATTGAAGCAGGAAATGATAGAGGTCCTTGTCCAGCTTGTAGTAGAAATGTTTTCCAGCTTGAGCATGTCCCAGACATGGTGAGTAAAACTGCACTGAGTGAATAAGTGGATAGCTGTATCTTCATTCATGTATCAAAGAAGGAAAATGTTGGGGCCTGTCCAACCTTTGTTTTTTATAATATCCCAGGTGGGGATTTTATTTTCAATTTTGATCGAAGTGAAAATCTTTATCTTAAGCTGGATCTTCCAATTCCATAGGTGTCTGCGCCATCTGGTTATGTTATTGAGCCCAACCGTATTAACAATTGCTGTGTAAATAATTTTTACCGAGAGAATGCCAGAGTTATCCCCTCCAACCCACATCAAGTGATCATCCTCATCCTGTAGGGTGATGCCCGCGCCATTTAGTTGTTGTCTGTATCGATGCCACTCTTCTGTCAAATCTGGTGGGAGATCGAGCTCACAACCAGTATTCTAATCCGCGACTGGTATATCTGTAGCGTCGTGCCTGCGTGCTTGAAAGAGGTAGCCCGTATAAATATTATTTAAATGAGTTATTAGACCGGTCGATAAAAGGGAAGCTTGTCCAAGGCCGAGGATGCAATCCCTGCCAATTTGTATGGAAAGAACATTGCCCGGTTTCCAACACAGCCACCGAATGATCCAGGGCCCGGCTTTAGTGAGATTCCTCCAAGTCCGGGAGACATACCTTTTAATTGGAGCTCCAGATCTAAGCCCGGACGCAACTGATGTAAAAGGTAAATATTTTTCCTTAATGAGAGAACTCTAGATGCCACTTGAAGTGAGAGCGTGCCAAAGAGATTTAGCTGCCAGGGCTAGATTGAATTTGTAGATGTTCATGAACCTCCATCCACCTTTGTTTTTTTGGGTAGTCGACAATTTCCAATTGTAATGATGAATTTTGGACTGGTCCTTTCTCCCTGACCAGAGAAAGTTGAAAGTAAGTTTACGAAGCTTGTCCAGAATTGATGTGGGAATGGCCTTGATGTGGGAATGGCCACCAGTGCCATCTAGTAGATCGGTTGGCCTTCAAGTGTTGATTTTATAAGAGTATAAAGGCCTCTGATGGAGAGCCATCTGTTGCACCAATGGCCCAGTTTCTTTTCCACCTTTGAGACTAACCAGTCCCAATCAGATACCTTATGGTGATCAGCTTTAATGTAGTATCCGAGATATTTGAAGCTCGAAGATAGATGTGTAAAGTTGTGTGGGAAAAGTACCTTCAGATGTTCCAGTGGTTGTGCTTGAAGATTAGCAAAATGGAAGGTCAACTTATTCCAATTGACTTGAAGTCCTGAAGCCGAGCAGAAGTCCAATAGAATTTTAGAGATTTCCCTCCATTCATGCAAATTAGCATTGGTCATGATGAGGGCATCATCAGCAAAAAAGAGGTGAAGTATTTTTACACCCCTTGAAACTTTTATCCATGTGATCCTTCCTTCAACTTGGCTCTTTTTTAGAAGAAGAATAAGGCCCTCCATAACCAGGATGAAGAGGAGCGAAGATAGGTGACATCCCTACCGAAACCCTCTGCCACTGTGGAAAAAATTGGAGGGTTCTCCATTAATGAACACTGCAAAAGTTGCACTGGTGATGTAGCTCATAATCCAATTTAGAATGTTATGACGAAATCCAAATTGGATTAAAATCAAGCAGAGGAAGTTCCAGTATATACAATAAAAAAAATAATTTAAGTCAAGTTTGAGGATGAGAGCAGGGGAATTTTTATGCTTGATGTTGTGTAGGCATTCTTGTGCAAAATCAACATCATCAAGGATTTGACGAACCTTTAAAAAACCAAACTGCTCAGCTAACAAGAATCGTGAGAGGATGGGTTTAATTTTGATTGCAATGATCTTTGAGATGAGCTTGTAGCAAAGGTTGCAGAGGGCGATCAGTCTATAATCACTGAAAGAGGTCCGGTGATTTGCCTTCGGAATAAGTGTAATAAATGTAGAGTTTATGGCCCTAGAAATCTTACCATGAAGCCTGGTATCTTCCACTAGCTCCTGAAGATCTTTCCCTATCAGATCGAAAATTTTTAGATAGAACTCGACAGTTCAGTGATTAGGGCCTGGGCTCTTGTCTAGAGAGAAAGATTTTAAAGCTACAAGAATCTCCTGTAGAGTGGAAGGGATGTCCAATAAAAATACATCCTCTTCAGTAACCGAGCGAGTGTAGAGAAGTTCCACACCCACCTGTTTTGGAAGGGAGAGGAAAGACTTGTTCTCGTAAAAATCTTTAAAGAAAGTGGAAGCTGTGTCTTTTGTCTCTTGTTGTCCACTATGAATTGTCCCAACTTCATCCAAAATATCCTAGATATGATTTTTGTTCCTAGTAGAGCTAGCATAACGGTGGAAAAATTTATTATTGAGATCCCCACACTAGATCCACTTTGCTCTACAACACTGCCTCCAAATATCTTCGACTGCTAGCAGAATTTTGTTCCTTTCAGCTTCAAACCGTTTAAGTTGTTGTAGCCAAGATCCATCGTGCCCATCAATAGGTTTGAATAAATGAAATTTTTTAATATTTTGCTCCAGCTCTTGTAGGCAGTGAAGAGTCTGGCATCTATTTCGAGTAGCCCATAATTTTATCTTTGATTTAAGTTGCTTCATCTTCCATGTGAAACGTTGCTGTATACATGTCTCTGTCAGAAAATGTGGATCGTTCCAAACAGATTTTACAATATTGAGAAAACCTTTTTTG
This sequence comes from Picea mariana, assembly GCA_032191745.1. NCBI lineage: Eukaryota > Viridiplantae > Streptophyta > Pinopsida > Pinales > Pinaceae > Picea > Picea mariana. The sequence goes on along the minus strand of JASDQU010193191.1, from coordinate 7,043 downwards.
ATGAGCCAAACATAGTTTAATTTGAAAAAGTAAAGAGGGGTGAATAGTTGATGTGCCAAATTGCAAGAAAATAGGGGCATGGTCAGACAAGAAAGGAGTGTCCACCCAGGATCTGATCCCGTCATCCACAGAGAACAAACTTTCTGTGATATAGAATCGGTCTAGACGCTTAGAGATGTATGTCGAGCCATCTCTGCCATTGCGCCAAGTAGGAGCCAAGACATCCGGATGTGGGGCCACTAGGCCGTGCGACTGGAAAAGAGAGTTAAAATAATCTACCAAGGGGTCTTGAGAGGTTGAATCACACCAGATTTAACCCGAGCAAGTGGTGAAATCTAAATCTCCAGCCAGGATCAAAGTAGTGAGATCAAGTAGTCCTCTGGACTCAACTTTATCCCAAAATTCCTTCCTGTGTTGGCAAGGAGCATAGGTATTGAGAAGATTGAAGTGTTGATTATTCAAGCGACCAGTGCTTGAAAGAAGGACGCCACCACAACACAGAGATGGTACTAAATCAAATTTTGTTAGGTCTCAAGTTGCAGCCAAGCCTCCGAAGTTGCCTAGCAAATTTACAGAGCAGATGTGCCAATCTGGACAGAACTTGTTGAGGAAGGTTCTGGCTTTCAGACCATCCACTAAGGTTTCCTGTAAAAGTATAATATCAGGGGAAGATCGAGTGAGTATCCTTCTGAATGCAAAGGATTTTAGGGGTCCTCCAACCCCTCTGAGATTAGAGAGAGAATGATCATTATTTGTTGCATGCTAGGGCTTTAATGCCTCTAAGAGCCCCAAATTCAGTGGAAAGTGTTGAAGAAACTGTGGAGAAAGGTACTTCTTGCCCCTCTTTGCATCAAAAAATTCTTGTTTTGATCAATGAATGTTCATAACCAATGCCTCTGGACCAAGTGTGAGCTTTCCCAGGCAGAGAGGCTGATGTTTCTGAGCATTCTGATAAGTCCACTACAGATGGAAGCTTGAGGATAGATTTTCCTAGGTAAATAGGCAGAGGAGAAGGTGTGAGGATCTATTTGTAAGATGAGATGAGGGTGTCCAGCATATCGTTGAGAGTGTTATCGCCAGGCTGGGTTTCGCTAGTGTCTGACAAGTCCAGTGTTGTAGTCAGTTCAGAAGGATCATGATCTAGGCTCTTAGGTTCAAAGAAAGAGGTAGGGGTCGAGTGTGGTGGTGTGGCACTTGTGGTAACTTCCAAAAGTGTGTTAGTGGGCAAAGGCAAAATAAAATGGGGAAGCAGGCTCATTGATATAGTGAGTGAAGTAGTAAAATTCATGGAAGGGTTGTTGTAAGTAGGGATAGGGATAATGATTGGTAGTGCAGGCACAGGAAGAGAGGCCGATAAAAGGGTAGGGAGTGGTTGGGATGTGTCTAGGATAAGGGTTATGGGAGGAGGAAGCACAGATAGTGTAGAAGGTTCCACTCGAAGGAATGTAGGGTCTAGTTCGGGGTTAGAAGTTGAAGGGGAAATGGACTAGAGAGGGGAAAATCGATTAGAGGAGTTTCCAGAAATCCTAGTGGAAGAAGAGTTAAAAGTCTCTTTTCCCAGGTGGTTAGAGTATTGAAGAGAGAGGGACAAATATCTTTGAGCTTACCTGTAAGGGAGTTAGATTCCATCGGATCATCAAATTTCGAAAGATTTGGATAAAGGGGATGTGTGTATACTTCCAAAGAATCCATCTTTGTAGATAGTTCAAGCATTGACTCCTCTGTTTGAGCTTCTTTTCTGTATCTAGAGCAGGTTGTTCTAAGGTGGCTCATTTTCCTACAGAGAGAGCACCTAAAGGGTATGCTGAGGTAGTCCAGATTCTGCCAGATAAGTTGTCCTCTCCATTCAATATCGATGGTTTCAAGCATACCATCATGGATGTCTATCTCCACCATGACTTTTTCCAGCTTCCTGTTCAAGCCAGTAAGAGACAGTTTGTCTACACAAATGAAACGACCAAAATTATTGCCGATGGCCTCTATCGCTTTCAGGTTCCATAAATGAAGTGGCAATCCTGGGAGAAGAACCCAAAAATTCCTAAGTTGGAAGTAGTCTTGAAGAGGGTTGAATCTAGGTCGGCACCTCTTGAGCATCAAGCTACCTTTGTCCAAGACCAAAAACCGCTCCAAAATAGTATTAGTGTCCTCAGGCGCATTGAATCTAAAACTGAGCCACCCATGGTTCAGGTAAGAGATCACTGGAGTGTATCCCAACAGTGGCCTCCTGTGTGAGTGCATCCAGGCAGTAAGGTTAGTATGATAGAGGTTTTTATAGGTGATTCTACCTACTAGGGCACAATGATTGAGAGAAACTATGTCCTCAAGTCCAATGTCATCCCCTAGAACCATTTTTGTTTTTGTTTTTTTCATGATCCAGGGTCTAGTCTGTGGTTTAGAGCCACCAAAAGATGAGGAAACAGTCGAATGGTTGTGAGTAGTATTATGAGCAAGTCTCCACTGGACCGAGGGTGTTGTTTCCTTGCTAATGGAGGGGAAAGTAGGAAGAAAGGATGGAAAGAAAGGAGGTGAGGTTTCTGTAGAGGTCTGAATAGTGGTAGTGTGGAGTGTTGAATGGGACAGGGGAACCGAGGGGGATGACTGGGGGAGATGGTTAATGAAGGAAGGTAGGGGGAGAGTTAACTGATATGGTGGGGTCAGTGCTTGGTTCAAGAGATCAATAGAAGAGCCGGGAGGTAATGAGGGCCCATACTGACATGAGCCAGAGTGTGCCAGTTTAGCTAACTCATCGGTAGTAGAGAAAAATCCTTCATTGTTCCAGAATGTGTCGTCGTCTGCGCCCATTAAGGCGTTGACTTCACTATCCATCATTGTGAAGAGCAAGGAAGTAAAGGAGAATCAGGTGGCATGATAGTATCTCATATTTGACTAAAAGAAAGGATAAGAAAAAGAGCGGCTGCAGTGAGATAGAACTGGTGATGGAAATGAGCACCACAACCCCCCAGACAAGGTAGATTCTAAACAAGAGGTAGTCGGGTAGGTGCAAAGTAGTGTAAAGCTAGTCGAGACCAGCTTCATGGGATCTCCATGGTTGCTTGGTTCAGCATATCTCCATGTCGCCCTGGTTTTTCTTTCAACGTACTATGTTAGGGTTCAGTCACACCTTAATTATATTGACTTAACTCATAGGGGTCGTCGCATTTGAATGTTAGGGTATGAATTCAAAATAATCTCGAAGGAAAAGATAAAATTGGCCGAATCCTAATCGCAAATTCATCTTAGTTTGCAAATCATTGAAATTTTAAGTTCATTCATGTCATTTTATGCATATAAAATTGAAAATA
>JASDQU010193190.1:9425-19901 GCA_032191745.1 Picea mariana | reverse complement strand
CATGCGAGCTAGGATCCTAGCTAGGAGAGTTAGCACGAAAAAGGGCGCGTCGGGATTCGAGAAATCGCGAGTTCTGGGGACGTTTGCATTTTGACATTGGAAAGTCCGAAACCCCAATGGGGGGACAAGGCTGCGGTCTTGTGAGATAGAGGTCACATTAACTAAAGACTTAGCCCGGGAGGCTAAGGCAGTAGAGGAGCGTATCAAGATTCGGGGATCGGTGAACCAAATTGTTGGGACATCACGAGTGTCCAAACCCTGATGAGGAGGTATGGTTGCGGTCACATAGAGGGAGGTCGTATGGACCCAAAAGACTAGCCCAAGGGGACTAGTGGAAGTGGAAACGTGTCGGGAATCGGAGAATCGAGGGCGTAGGAACCCTCGACATTAGAAAGGACAAAACCTCGAAACCCTGAAGTTGTCATCAGGAAAAGACCACAGTTAGGTGTAGAAAGCCGTATAGGCGAATGAAAGACCCATTGCTCAGGGTTGGCATGTCGCTGATGCAAGCTTCGGGGATTCTCATTCTCGAGAACTAAACGAAAAAGCTGATTTAGGTAGTGGGTATGTTACATGCCCCCATTTAAATTTCTAAATTACTGCATTTTCTTGTTTTTATTCTATTTCACTTGATTGAATGAATGAGTTCGTATTTTGTTTTTGGGGTTGACTCGAAAATTCACTTATCTGAAAGTGTGTTACAATGCTCTTTCACATTTGGTTGGATGGATTATTATTTTAAGTTTGTAGTTCATGGMAAGGGGAGTAAATTAAAACATGGTAAGGATTAATGRAAATGATTAAAGGTAAAGTGTGATCTTATGGAAAACTTGGAGACATTTTAAATTTAAATAAGACTTGTTATATGTCAATGTTATCAATAAGTCTTATAAGGTRTGAATCATAAATACTTTTGAAAAGAAGTTCTATGTAGTGACATAGATTACATACTTTTTTAATAATCATGACAAGAACGTGCCTCATATAAACTGCTAAAGAATTTGATGATTGTTAATTCACGTTCTTACATAAAATCTTGAAAATAAATATTAACACAATTATCAACTTCTTATATTAATRGTATGTTCCTTACATATATGTGTTTCATTTCAAATAATATTKCTTCTTTTTTTCATAATTACCTTAATTTATTAAACTTACCTTMCACATTTGAATCATACCAACATTCTTATCGTTTGAAAAAAATTATATTCTCTTAAAATTCACATAAAGAGAAATGTTAGTATTATTCAAAATGGTTKTTTGAACCATGGCCTTATTCTCTAATCATTRTATTGTTCATATGATTATTGAATTTTTCCAACATGCCATAATTTTCACAATAATYATATGCATCTCCCTTTAATTCTACTATATACCTTTTCCTTTGTAGCTTATAACAATTTTAATTTGTTTTCACTACACTTTATCATGATCAATTTTCATGRACATAAAAATTTTATTATCATCATAAAGTATTAATAAAGATATCTACATTATTGGATTTATATTAGAATTTGAATTGTCTTTTTATTAATAGATATTTTAAGTTTCTCAATTACATGCATAGTAATGATTACAACCTCTCATCACAAGTTTTCTCAAAACTTGTTCTCATAAATTCAAAATTTCTTTTTCACAAAAGGGTTTTTATTGGTATCTTCCTTTTAATTTTATATTTCATGGCTATGTTATTTTCACGAAGATAAAAGTGTCAGTATTTTCCAAAAAAACATAAAAAGAAAATCAACGTGAGATTGTTGTCCATGGTGGTTATATAATCTAAACTGTGCAAAAGGATGTGTCAAATCGTTATTATATATGAACAATAATTAGGTAGTCCCTCCTACACAGTGATTAATGCCAAATCGTGTCAACTTCGATGAGAAACACGTCACCTCACGAAAGAAAGGGTAGAATTCGACGCTTAATAGATAGCAAGACAGTTCATAAAAGTTGGTAGGATATGAATAAATATACCAGTTAATTAAGGAAAGGAACCACATCATTTTTGAAGAAGAGACATGATAATATGCACATCAAATAAAGAAAAACTTGGTCTTTTGAAGAGTCGATCGCCCGAGAGTCGATTGCCCCCCTGAGCCCTACCCACAGGGCTTCCCTTCTGGTGCGATGTGTCCCATACCCTTTGAGCCACCCCTGAGGCCCGGTCTGTTACCCAAGGGTCCCCTATCCTTCTGAGTTCGTTGATAAGATGAGCCCTGCTGGAGGCGAGGAGCAGTTGCCTCCCCTCCCGCCCTCCACTAATGAAGCAACTTTCATATGGTTATTACTCACTCAAGGAAAGACGAAAAAAGGAGGAGCTATGCCAAAGTTAGTCAAAAAATTAGAATAATTCCCAGTTATAGATTTACCCCCAACCCAACCTATGAGTGTGGTCGTTTCTCTAACAGATCAGGCTCTAGTTGGACAGTTCACAGGGCTCTGGTCGTCTCCACGAACAACTGAGAACTAGATTAAAAAAAACTAGAGATTAAATCTCTTTTGTAAGGTAGATATCATACTACTATGGATTTTCTCTTTATCAACAGAGCTTGATGTTTTAGAAGGACTGTTGAAGAATCATTTTGTAAGGACAAATCACAAGATGATTCTATGATTGTATTTCATTAGATACTATTATTGGTTCGAATATAATCCGGCTCTTTTATTTTGACATATTTAGACGAGTGATTGCATGTAATGGCACTATTGTCTTATATGCATCTCTTTGTTTATCTGATCTTATAATTTCTTAGATATCTCATTCATCTTTTGATTTGTTTATGCATTTTAATCAATTTCTTAGTAACTATTTACTCGGAAATTTATCATTATAAATTTATTTAACAATCATTAAAGTATGTGAACTACTTCCTTACTATAGTGATTTATCTCCTATTATTTGTAAATATCATTTTTAATCCTCATCATTTTCACAATATCACTTCACTTGGTATCTAGGAACTACTTCCTATGTACTAAGTTAGGATAAACTAGATTTGTTTTTATTGTTATCATATCATATTAGATTGCATTTACATCTTGAAATTCATATGAGAAAGCCTCCTTTGGTAGGAGCAACTATCTTGATGGCTTGGTTGAGCCCTCATTTCAGCTAATCCCAAAGATTTCCTTTTCAAGTAGCTGCAAAAAGGTAAGTCTTATCTTTTGTTTGTCAGTAGCTACAAGTGTTATTATACATCAGCAAGCAAAGAGGTAGGTTTTGAGTTAGTTTATGTTAGATTAGTTTAGATTATGATTAATATTTATTTTATATATGTTTTAGGAAAAGGGTAACTGGACCCATTTAACTAATCAGAATCACCAAACCAAATGGATAAGGGTCTAATTGGGGCTCTCACCAAGTGATTTCCCTAATGTTGAACATGGACAATTTTTGTCGTCAACATTTTTGGCACTAGAAGGAGGGCCACAGATAGATTATCTGTGTAGAGACTTGTTTTAAATTGTTTTAACTAATCATGGATCTTGTCTACATTCCTACTCTAGGGCATGTTTTTAGTTCATGCAGGTCTACCAGAAACATACCCAAAAAGCAGCTTGAATCCCTGTTTTATTTGAAATTTGATGGTGAGAGTAAAATTTTCGCTTTAGATCATCTTTATCAATTTTTGGATGAATGTGAATATTTTGACATCAATAATGATAATGAAATTTGTAGGTTTTTTACTCTTACACTTCAAGGGCATATTCAAAAATGGTACAAAGCACTCCCAGCTAAGTCTATACATTCTTGGAACTATTTTATGGAGGTTTTTCTGTTGGCCCATCAGAACTATAATTCTGAAGAATTTTTTTTAGAAATTTAAAACCTTTCTATGCATTCAGATGAATCTCTTGATGAATTTTATGATAGATTCAAGTCACTTTATTTTAGATTCCATCTCAAGGACTTACCTTCAATAGAAGATCTGATTGAATGTTTCACTTATCTTGTTCTTCTTGTCAATGAACATAGGAAATCAAATGAGGATGAACATGATACGTCATATTCATTAGGATCAATAGAATTAAATCAAACTCAAGAGTTAACTAATGAACAAGTTGATATGTCTTCTTCAAAGGTAAAATCAGAACTAGTTCCCACTCTTTCAATGGAAGATTCACCTGTAGATCAGAGTTCATATAATAATTCAACGAAATATGCCTTATTTTACGATAATGAAAATCATAACGATGCATCTAATTTATTATACTCTGGAAATCATTACTTTTTGTATCCAAATATGTTTAGTAATGATTATAATATCCCTTCTATTGAAACCTTTTTTTCAAATAGTTCAAATTTAATTGAGAAAAGAAATTTTTTGGATGATGATATTTTGCCTATAGATGTCAATTTTGAGTCTCTTGCTTTTTATTTTGATAGTTTTGTTGATTCAAATCTGCCATGTGATTTCGCAAGAGAAAGAAATTATATTTGATGAGTATTTTGATCTTGATGGCATAAAATCACATTCATTACAAAGTGGAATACATGCAAACCTAGGATCAATAGATTCATATGATTTTCCTTTATTGTCTAAGAACAAATATGTTTTCTCATAATTCATTTCAAGTTTCCAACATCACTCATTCTTATATTTTATTGGAAGATTGTTTTGATAAAGTTTTCTTGGAACTCTTCTCTAGTGGCAATTTCATTGAAAATACTCTTTCATTTTCACTCTTTGCAATTCTTTGATTTCACTTTTTGCTTATAGTTTGGTTTTATGATAGTTTCAAAGTTTATATGCGAAAATCTATTTCTAGCAACATTTATGGGTGAACTTGGGAAAATTTTACTTTATCATTACGATAGGATTTCATTTATCTAAAGATCATCCTTACCAAGTTTCTATTTTATCTTACATCAACCAATGAATATGGGGAACATTCAGATATGAATAAAGTTCTATAGTTCACCTATACAAAGGAACGAATCTGCCACGGTCTTTTCTTTGAATCGTTCCCTTATCACTCCACAGTTAAGCTAAGTCCTCTACATTGGTAAATGAAGAGAAGGTTAGTGGGGTCAATTTTAACTAGAAATATATATATATCCTTCTTAGAAAACCTCTTGTATCACCCCTCTCTCTTCACATAATTGCCAAAAGTAATTTTCCAACTAAGCAAATCAAAAGGGTGGAAACACAAGAGAGTTGAAAGCACTTAAGTGTGGGAAGTAAAAGTAAACCCGTCGGGCCTATAAACGCTTGTTGGAAGCGGGGCTATGATTGTATGGTGTAAAGACATCTTCGTAGGGGTTATGGACTCTCGTAGGCAACGAAGCAATCTTGGGAAAAATAGGTAATTTTACATTCAATAGATGTTTACTAATCTCAAAACCTCCTAGTCCTATCTTTGCTATCCAATAGTATAAATAAAATAAATATATATATTTTCCTATATTCGAATTCATTGCTTTAAGACTGGGCATTCAAGTACTTTAATTTTTAAGAACTTATCTAAAATTGATTCATCTTATGTGGGACCCTTAAAAATGGTGTGTTGTGTGCGAGAATTATGGAAATTTCTTATTTTTGATCTTTGGTAAATATAAATCCAATAGCCTAATACTAGAGATAACGGCTTTGTCCCTGTGTGTCGCCAATTTTTGAGGCCTCAACAACTCTCCTAAAGTTTGACAAAATTTAAAGGGGGGCCCATTTAAATTTCTAAATTACTGCATTTTCTTGTTTTTATTCTATTTCACTTGATTTGAATGAATGAGTTCGTATTTTTTTTTGGGGGTTGACTCAAAAGTTCACTTATCCAAAAGTGTGTTACAATTCTCTTTCACATTTGGTTGGATGGATTGTTGTTTTAAGTTTGTAGTTCATGGCAAAGGGAGTAAATTAAAACATGGTAAGGATTAATGGAAATGATTGAAGGTAAAGTGTGTTCTTATAGAAAACTTGGAGACATTTTAAATTTAAATAAGACTTGTTATATGTCAATGTTACCAATAAGTCTTATAAGGTATGGATCATAAATACTTTTGAAAAGAATTTCTATATAGCGACAAAGATTACATACCTTTTTAATAATCATAACAAGAACGTGCCTCATATAAACTGCTAAAGAATTTGATGATTGTTAATTCGCATTCTTACATAAAATTTTGAAAATAAATATTAACACAATTATCAACTTTGTATTTTAATGGTATGTTCCTTACATATATGTGTTTCATTTCAAATAATACTTCTTCTTTTTTCCAGACTTACCTTTATTTATTAAACTTACCTTCCACATTTGAATCATACCAACATTCTTGTCGTTTGAAAAAAATTATATTTCCTTAAAATTCACATAAAGAGAAATGTTAATATTATTCAAAATGATTTTCTAAACCATGGCCTTATTCTCTAATCATTGTATTGTTCATATGATTATTGAATTTTTCCAACATGACATAATTTTCACAATAATTATATGCATCTCCCTTTAATTCTACTATATACCTTTTCCTTTGTAGCTTATAACAATTTTAATTTGTTTTCACTACACTTTATCATGATCAATTTTCATGGACATAAAAATTTTAATATCATCATAAAGTATTGATAATAATATTTACATTATTGGATTTATATTAGAATTTGAATTGTTTTTTTATTAATAGATATTTTAAGTTTCTCAATTACATGCATAGTAATGATTACAACCTCTCATCATAAGTTTTCTCAAAACTTGTTCTCATAAATTCAAAATTTGTTTTTCACAAAAGGGTTTTTATTGGTATCTTCCTTTTAATTTTATATTTCATGGCTATGTTATTTGCACGAAGATAAAAGTGTCAGTATTTTCCAAAAAAACACAAAAAGAAAATCAACACGAGATTGTTGTCCATGGTGGTTATATAATCTAAACTATGCAAAAGGATGTGCCAAGTCAATATTATATATGACCAATAATTATGTAGTCCCTCCTACACATTTATTAATGCCAAATTGTGTCAATTTTGATGAGAAACCCGTCACCTCACGAAAGAAAGGGTAGAATTCGACTCTTAATAGATAGCAAGACAATTCATAAAAGTTGGTAGAATATGAATAAACATACCAGTTAATTAAGGAAAGGAACCACATCATTGTTTAAGAAGAGACATGATAATATGCGCATCAAATCAAGAAAAACTTGGTCTTTTGAAGAGTCGATCGCCCCCCTGAGCCCTATCCACGAGGCTTCCCTTCTGGTGCAATGTGTCCTATACCCTTTGAGCCACCCTTGAGGCCCGGTCTGTTACCCAAGGGGCCCCTATCCTTCTGAGTTCATTTATAAGATGAGCCCTACTGGAGGCGGGGAGCAGCCGCCTCCCCTCCCGCCCTCCGTCGATGAAGCAACTTTCATACGGTTATTACTCGCTAAAGGAAAGACGAAACAAGGAGGAGCTATGCCAAAGTTAGTCAAAAAAATAGAATAAGTCTGAGTTATCGATTTACCCCCATCCCAACCTATGAGTGTGGTCGTTTCTCTAACAGATCGGGCTCTAGTCAGACAATTCACAGGGCTCTGATCGTCTCCACGAACAGCTGAGAACTGGATTCAAAAAAATTGGAGATTAAATCACTTTTGTAAGGTAGATTTTATACTGCTATGGATTTTCTCTTTATCAACAGAGCTTGATGTCTTAGAAGGACTGCTGGAGAATAGTTTTGTAAGGAAAAATCAAAAAGATTATTCTATGATTGTATTTCATTAGATACTATTATTGGTTTGAATATAATCTGGCTCTTTTATTTTGACATATTTAAATGAGTGATTGCATGTAATGACACTATTTTTTTATATGCATCTCTTTGTTTATCTGATCAGCTATCTGATCTTATAATTTCTTAAATATCTGATTCATTTTTTGATTTGTTTATGCATTTTAATCAATTTCTGAGTAACTATTTACTCAGAAATTTATCATTATAAATTTATTTAACAATCATTAAAGTATGTGAACTACTTCCTTACTATAGTGATTTATCTCCTATCATTTTTAAATATCATGTTTAATCCTCATCATTTTCACAATACCATTTCACTTGGTATCTAGGAACTACTTCCTATGTACTAAGTTAGGATAAACTAGATTTGCTTTTATTGTCATCATATCATATTATATTGCATTTACATCTTGAAATTCATATGAGAAAGCCTCCTTTGGTAGGAGAAACTATCTCGATGGTTTGGTTGAGCCCTCATTTCAGCTAATCCCAAAGATTTAATTTTCAAGTAGCTGCAAAAAGGTAAGTCTTATATTTTGTTTGTCAGTAGCTACAAATGTTATTATACATCAGCTAGAAAAGAGGTAGGTTTTGAGTTAGTTTATGTTAGATTAGTTTAGATTATGATTAATATTTATTTTATATTCTTTTTAGGAAAAGGGTAACTGGACCCATTTAACCAATCAAAATCACCAAACCAAACGAACAAGGGTCTAATTGAGGCTCTCACCAAGTGATTTCCCTAATGTTGAACATGAACAATTTTTGTTGTCAACATTTTTGGCACTAGAAGGAGGGCCACAGATAGATTATCTGTGTAGAGACTTGTTTTAAATTGTTTTAACTAATCATGGATCTTGTGTAGATTCCTACTTTGGGGCATGTTTTTAGTTCATGCAGGCCTACCAGAAACCTACCCAAAAAGCAGCTTGAATCCTTGTTTAATTTGAAATATGATGGTGAAATTAAATTTCCGCTTTAGATCATCTTTGTCAATTTTTGGATGAATGTAAATATTTTGACATCACTAATGATAATGAAATTTGTAGGTTTTTTACTCTCACACTTCAAGGGAAGATTCAAAAATGGTACAAAGCACTCCCAAATAAGTCTATACATTCTTGGAACCATTTTATGGAGGTTTTTCTGTTGGCCCATCAGAACTATAATTATGAAGAATTTTGTTTAAAAATTTAAAACCTTCCTATGCATTCAGATGAATCTCTTGATGAATTTTATGATAGATTCAAGTCACTTTGTTTTAGATTCCATCTCAAGGACTTACCTTCAACAGAAGATCTGATTGAATGTTTTACTTATCTTGTTCTTCTTGCTAATGAACATAGGAAATCAAATGAGGATGAACATGATACCTCATATTCGTTATTATCAATAGAATTAAATCAAACTCAAGAGTTATCTAATGAAAAAGTTGATATGTCTTCTTCAAAAGTAAAATCAGAACTAGTTCCCACTCTTTCAATGGAAGATTCACCTGTAGATCAGAGTTCATATAATAATTCAATGAAAGATGCCTTATTTTATGATAATGAAAATCATAACAACGCATCTAATTTATTATACTCTGGAAATCATTACTTTGTGTATCCAAATATGTTTAGTAATGATTATAATATCCCTTTTGTTGAAACCTTTTTTTCAAATAGTTCAAATTTAATTGAGAAAAGAACTTTTCTAGATGATGATATTTTGCCTATAGATTTCAATTTTGAGTCTCTTGCTTTTTATTTTGATAGTGTTGTTGATTCAAATCTGCCATGTGATTTGCAAGAGAAAGAAATTATATTTGATGAGTATTTTGATCTTGATGGCATAGAATCACATTCATCACAAAGTGGAATACATGCAAACCTAGGATCAATAGATTCATATGATTTTCCTTTATTGTCTAAGAACAAATATGTTTTCTCATAATTCATTTCAAGTTTCCAACGAAAGTCATTCTTATATTCTATTGGAAGCTTGTTTTGATAAAGTTTTCTTGGAACTCTTCTCTAGTGGCAATTTCATTGAAAATACTCATTCGTTTTCACTCTTTGCAATTCTTTGATTGCACTTTTTGGTTATAGTTTGGTTTTATGATAGTTTCAAAGTTTATATGCGGAAATCTATTTCTAGAGACATTAATTGGTGAACTTGGGAAAATTTTACTTTATCATTACGATAGGATTTCATTTATCTAAATATCATCCTTACCAAGTTTCTATTTTATCTTACATCAACCAATGAATATGGGGAACATTAAGATATGAATCAAGTTCTATAGTTCACCTATACAAAGGAACGAATCTGCCACGGTCTTTTCTTTGAATCCTTCCCTTATCCCTCGACACTTAAGCTAAGTCCTCTACATTGGTAAATGAAGGGAAGGTTAGTAAGGTTAATTTTAACTAGAAATATGTCTATTTCCTTCTTATAAAACCTCTTGTATCACCCCTCTCTCTTCACCCAATTGCCAAAAATAATTATCCAACTAAGCAAATTAAAAGGGTGGAAACACAAGAGAGTTGAAAGCACTTAAGTGTGGGAAGTACAAGTAAACCCGTCGGGGCTATTGACGCTCGTTGGAAGCAGGGATATGTTTGTATGGTGTCAAGACATCTTCGTAGGGGCTATGGACGCTCGCAGGCAACGAAGCAATGTTGGGAAAAATAGGTAATTTTACATTCAATAGATGTTTACTAATCTCAAAACCTCCTAGTCCTATCTTTGCTATCCAACAGTAGAAATA
>JASDQU010193184.1:9163-19795 GCA_032191745.1 Picea mariana | reverse complement strand
GTGTTCCATGCTCCTATCACATGGCCATCGCCATGCTGGCCTCTTCACGCTCCCTCCTAGTGACATCTGTCCCACACTAGCACCCCATCCGGGGATAGATAAGAACACATGTTTCCCCCTTAACCCTTACGAGTTTAATTTGAGAGGAGGGTAGGGTATGTATATCTCCGCAGACTCAAATCATTGTAATGAGGGGGTCTCTTGTCCCAGGGGTCCCTTGTCCCAAAAACAAGGGGGCCTCGTACATCAATTTGGTGGCCTATCCAATTCCTAGATTCATTATGGAGCTTGTGAGAATTTTTTCTTATTTTAGCAATGTTGATTTTCTTTTTTATACACTAGTCAAAATAGAGAGACATTTTTTATCTTCTAGATTAAGTTTGATCACCTCCTTATAATATCTTAATTTTATTTTTTCATCTAACTCTTTATCACACTACAATTTCTTCCTAAAAAAAGATGTAATAATATTTTTAATATTATCCTAATTTTATAGTTTTATATATTCCTTTATTCCCCAATGTTTAGCCAATATTGAGTATCGTTATGCCATCTCAACATGAGCCGAAAGTGGTTTTGGCTACAATTTGAAGAAATTTTGGGAAACCTTTTGTATTCCATTTTGTTTAACTTATTATTATACATTACATACATACTCATACGCATGCTCTCAATGGGGAAAACGATCACTTCTATTAGGAGGATAACATAGGGTGTATTGCCTTTAAATTTGAGATTATAACTTATAATTTTTTTTTATTCTATTCTATCTTTCTCCATGATTGTTTAGAAATATTTCATCCCCAAACTTCACACATACACATATATAAATATATTTCATTAAGGTGTACATTGACATATTTTATTTATAGTAGACATTGAAATATTGTTTTTGTTATTAATATTTTTTTTAAATTCCATGTGTGTCAACTTCATGATTGGTGACGACACCTAAAAATCTATACGAGTTGGTGTGGCCCACAACATGGATTCCCTTAGATTGTGGTTTTTGAACTCCCTAAATCACCAACATACTAAAAACAATAAATAAATAAATCTAGAAATGACATTATTTCATATCTATTATATATTTAATATTTATTTCATTTTAAAAAGTCAAATTTTATTTTATTTTTATTTTTTACACGACTAAAAATTTTATTCATATTAAATATATGATATTATAATGATAATTTAATATTTATTTTATATTTCCGTGGGTGTGTTGGTAGGAGTGAGTTGTAATAATGAAGCCACCACTGTAGGACATCCTCGTATCATTCTCTTGGATAGGTGGCTCACATGATATATATCACCATTATAAGTTTGAAGTGACAATGGATTATCCATGAATAAGGTGTTGGAATTGATGGTTGATAATCTAAAGAAAATAATGTCATTTGCAACAATTTTTATCTCAGGTAATGTCACTTGCAACATTTTTTATCTCATATTATTTAAGTTGAAGTTTCATAGCGGTAATGGTGAATGTATGAGGAACATTTTTTAGATAAATGGAATATATGTTTAATTCAAATTGTTTTTCATAGTGAAAGAATACATAGATTTATAATATCATTTTGGGTGTTAATTTCTTTGTTTTCTATTTGGTGTTCTAATGTTCTGTGGTAGTCATTAAAGTATGGTAATAAAGATTATGCGTTAGTTTGTACTTAGTCATATTAAATTTGAGATTATTTGAGGAGTATAAGCTTGTGGAATATGGGTGTTGAAAGTTTGATACATGTGGATTCTATAAGTCTATGGAAACAATGTGACCTTCACCTAATTTTATGCATGGATAGGAAGGAGGGAAAACTGATAGTTGAGTTAAAAAATGAGGGAGGGAGAGGTTAAATTAGAAGCTATAATACTAGGGTAAGAAAGAAAAGAGGCATAATATCTAATAAAGATATTAATGAGGAATTTCTTCAATGGATGCCAAAAAGTATATTTTCAAGAAGAAATGATACAAAACTCTACTGCATAGTATAACTCTACTAGTTTAGACAAAGTACTATGACCCACATTATAGAAGAGAAATAATTATCAAAAAGGCCCATCCTAGAGAAGTTAGATTACTTAGATAACAAAAGTTAGATTACTTGGATAACAAGTTTCATGCACTCATGAAGGTTATATCGGGTCCAACCAATAAACCATGTTAGAACAAAAAAAACACTTTCTGCTTATTTTCATAAACTTTTATCATAGAGAATTCCATCTACCCATTATGAGAGAATTCCATCTACCCATTATGAGTGTGTATCTTAGTAGTATAAGTCTAGGAAGTTTAAAAGGCTTATATGTTTTCTATATTAGAGATGATCATACAGTGTGGTATGCCCTTATATCACATATACATGTTCAAAGAGATTATCCCCACCTTCTTTATTTTATGTAATTTTCTCCTATTAATAGGAAAGATTTGTCTACCTTACAATTTTTATTTTTTATTTTCTCAATTAAAAATATTCATAATTTTTATGGATTGTGTGGTTTTCTATAATCTAGATGGGTAAAATGTGTTGTGTCTGTAAATTTTACTCAATTCAAAATAATTGATTAATGTAAAAAAGAATAAAATATAATGTCTACTAAAAAATAAATATAACTTCTAATTCACAATTAAAATAAATTAAATTTAAAAACAAAAATAGTTACTACAAGCATATTAAATTTTGTAGTATATTTTTTCTAGTTTCTCCGTGGTTTTGAACAGGAATAGTATTTCTCTTGTGAGGTTTTGAACGAGAATAATACTTATCTTTGGATTTTACATTTTTTACTGAGAATAATCTTCATAGTTTCTCCGGACTTCTCTGTGGTTTTCATAAATTATTTTTGGCTTCTTCAACGGGTTGAGCATTTGGACATATGAAATGAGGTGAGTCACTTTTTACTTTGATCTAATTTTAATTTTATGTGTATACATATATTATTTTAGGTTTTAAAAGTAAAATTTGATTTGAGAAATAAAGTCAATCCATAATAATATTTGTTACATCTTTTTTCTCTTCTTTTCAATATGAGCACTCCACCACCTATTCCAAAAACTCATCCTAACAAGGGGAGGCCCCCCAAAATCACCCTAGAGATCCGTTACGATTATATGGAATCAATAAAGAAAACAAGAGAAGAGAGATATGCCAAAATCCAAATACAGTTAGAAACATTAGAAAAAAGGAGTGAAGAAAGAGACTTAAAACTCCAAATAGAGCTAGAGGCAATGATTGAAAAAAAAATTAAAGATACCATTCAAACTCAAATAGAGAATATATTCTTAGGGTTCAAAAGTGAATAGTAGACAATGAAGGATAGAATTCAAGAAATGGAAAAACATAAACAACCAACCCAAGAAGGAGGGGTTGAAGAAAATAACAACTTGAGAGATAGTATTAAAGAGCTAGAAGAAAAACTAACCAACAATTTGACCCTTAGTAATATGGAAAACAAATTGGATATCAAACACATCGAAGAAGAATTGAATACGATAATTGAATTGGATCATGAGCGTAACAAAAGAGCCTTGAACCACATAATTTTTTGTATTAAAGAACAACAAGAGGAGGATATGATAGCAATAGTAAAAGAAGAATTAAAAAATAAATCCCAAATTGATACAACTTACCTCATAGAAGCAAACAGGCTAGGAAAAATAATTGATCACAAAGATAGGTTGATCCGTGTCAAAGTAAGTTGTAATGACCATAAAAATAGCATACTTAGTAAATCTTCGAGCTTAAAAGGGTCAGAATATTTATAAATGAAGACCTCATTCATGAAGACCAAGCTAAATTAAGGAAGGAAGTTCAAAAGGTAAGAGAAGTCAAGAAAAAAGGAAAATGTACAATAATTAGAAATTAAAAAGATATTGTTTAGGATAGAGACCAGAAGGATAATAATAAATAGGAATTGGGACACTCATGATCCTTTTTTGGAACTGTCCTAGCTTTCCATGGCGCAAAGGTCCTATGATAAGTTGGATCGTGAGTGATATTGATATTATATGTCTAGCTGAAACTCAGAAGCATAAAGAGTCTAAGGTCCCTAACATCGAAGGATTTGTCTTGTGGTAGGCATGGAACAAAAATTCCTACCGTAGAGGGATACGAGGCATAGATTGTTATATTAGAAAAAAAAATTCTCCTCACATTAAACTTCATAATATTGACCCTCTTAATCAATACATTTGGATAGAAATTTCAGACACCAATGCTAAGAAGATATATATAGCAATTTGTTACTTTTCACCTATTAATTCTACCTTTTATAAGAAAAATAATCTAGATAAAAATTGTCCCCATAATAATTTAGAAAAAAATATTTATAATTTGGAAAATGAAGGTAATATCCTCCTACTAGGACACTTTAATTATAGTGCTGCAACTAAACATGATACTCTTTTAAGTGATGACTCCAACCATAATCCTTTATGGCTAGATGGGGACCTTGTTTTATCTAATAGCTACAAAAGAATCTTTGAAGACCTAATTGAGGATTTGTTTGGTACTGAGTTGGTTAAGCTATGTAGCTCTGAAGACCTAATAATTTTCAATGGAGTAATGAAGTGGCCAAACTCCAACCAAATGACATGTATTCATGGGCTAGGTAGCAGTGTTGTAGATTATGTGATATCGGATATCCCCGTTTCCAACCAAATAACAACTTTTGACCTTTTAAATGACCATGATCCCAACTCTGATCATAAATATTTAACCCTAACTCTAAAATTTTCCATGAAAAGGAGCACCATTGAAGATAATTCTGATAATCAAAGGAATTTGTGCTTTGACAAAAGTAAAGTTGGCATTTTATTAAAGGATTTAAATAGTAAATTAAACCTCCTAACTTATAAGGACAACATTCAATAACTCTATCATAATTTTACAACTACCCTTTCCACTTCTATTAACAAGTTCTCTTTCAAGGTGTCCTATAAAAAGAATAATAGAACAACCAACCCTTGGTATGATAAAGAATGTAAAATTGTTAGGAAATCTATTAGGGATGCTTCTAATGAGCCCTTAAAACTCGATAAGATCAATACGTACAAATCCCTAATGAAAAGGAAAAAAAATACTATATCAATAAAAGGCAATATAAATTTTTACAACTATACAAGTTGGATCCTAAGAAGTTTTGGAGCCAAATTCTAAAACACAATAATAAAGAAAATAATAGGATTCCCTTAACGGATTGAATTCCTACCTTAAAAGTCTTTAGGAGTTCCCTAATTCCATGGACACCGTTCATATTGTCCTTACAATGCAAGAAGTTTTTTCTATAGATGACATAGAGTTTGGGGTTAAGCGGCTCGCAAATGGGAAAGCTAAGGACATTGAAGGATACCAAGATAAAAATTTTAAAATTGGAGGGCCAATCCTTATCCCTCACATACACAAGCTCTTCAATTTAGCAGACAAGCAAGGCTTCCCTAAAACTTAGATGAAAATCCTCATTGTTCCTATTTTTAAAAATGGGGATAGAAACATTCCCTCTAATTATAGGACCATTATGATTATCCCAATTTTAGCCAAGCTTTATTGAATTATTTTGGAAAAAAATATTAGCATTTGGCTAGAAAGTCATGGTAAAAGAGATAAAGGCCGGGTCGGGTTTAGGACATATCATTCAACTGTGGACCATCTTGTTACCTTTAGGATCATTGTAGAGGAGTTTCACAATACTAAAATCAATCTTTTTTGTTGTTTTGTTTACTTTAGAAAATCTTTTGACATTGTTCCTAGGAAAAAACTTTGGAATAGTTTGGAAGAGATAAAAGTGCCTCTCGAGTTGAGGGTTGTTGCAATATTGATGTATGAGAATGTTATTGCTAAGTTTAAAAACACTGAGGGCTCGTAAAAAGAGATTAATTGTAATATCAGAGTCAAACAAGGTTGTCCCTTGTCCCCTACCCTTTTTGGCATATACATTGATCAGTTAGAATAATTTTTGGAATTGTCGTCCCTACTCTGACTAGTATAGTCATCAATATTCTTTTGTATGGCGATGATTTCATTCTTATGGAAAGGAGTCCCCATGATCGTGAAAACCAACTAAAAATCCTCCAGGATTTTTTCTCCAATATGGGTATGGCTGTTAATACTGATAAGACTAAGGTCATGATTATTAAATCCAATAGCATCCCTTATGATACCTTTGAACAACAACTTGGAGGAAGTGACTTCAAACAAATATCTTGGAATTGATATTCACCACAAGCTCAATTGGAATTATAACATTGAGAAAAGGATTATTGGGGGATGGAAAGCTTATTATGGGCTTGAAAACAATTGTAAATCAGTTGATCTTTGGAGTTGGGATAAGGAGAAACTCTTCTTTGAGACTCTTGTTACACCTGTTATTCTTTATGGATGTGAAGTCTCGGGTTGTGGTATCTCTCGTGAATCTTGGAGAAAGATAGAGGAAATACAAAAGAATTGTATAACCTATAATCTCAAAATTAAAGGAAATACGCCATATCCCATCCTCCTCTTAGAAACAAGCCTCTCTCCCATTGAGAGCATGGCTATGATTAGATACCTAATGTATAAGAACAAGTTAAACAACATGGAAGACAAGAAGCTCCTTGAAATTGCTTCAAAATCAAGTCATAACCACCATCGATTCAAGCGAGGATGGCATAAAGATGCTCAATCTTGGCTAAACTATTGGCGAATCATGGAAGAAACCATTTTGCAGAATACATATACTATTCAAAAAAATGTCAAATCAAAATTTAAGGAAAAAATGTGGTTTCATAAAGAGTTAGAGGAAAAAATAAAATTAACGTATTATAAAGATGTAATCAACCATAATCTAGAAGATCAAAATTATCTATTTGTTTTTCCAAGTGTAAATAAAAAAATAAGCATTGCTAAGATAAGAACAAATTCTCATGAGCTCCATAGGGAAACTGGGGTTTGGTCAATTCCTAAAACACCATGGGATGAAATATTCTATCACTTTTGTGACACTAATAAGGTTGAAGATGAAAAGCACTTTCTCTTAGATTTTCCATCCTATACCCATATTAGATCTCATTTTCAAAATATTTATCACACTAGCAACCTTCCTAACCTCTTAACTCAACAAAAGTATGGTGATCTTGGAAAGCTTGTCTTAATGATTTTCTAGCATAGAAACAAAATTCTAAAGAATCACACGTAATCACTTACCCTCTTAAGGTCTGATAGACCAATTTGATCTTAGTGGAAGTTACTTTTAAATAAAAAAAATAGTAAAATAAATCTAAACTCTATTCAAGAGAGTTAAAAAATTTAAGACTTTACTTTAATTGTTTTGAGTAACTATAAATGCATTTTTAATTAAAAAAGTTTTCAAAAACTTAAAAAAATAATTACTAAATGAGATTCTTCTCAAAATTCTATTCTATATTTCTTTTACCCATAAATTTAATTACACTGTTAATGACTTTGATACCATAAATAGCGATTAACTGTATCTATGGCCATGTGTAAAGTTAAATTGAGAAAAATTAACATTTGTAAAAATGACAAGTTCAAAAAATAAAAGAAAATTATCACTATAATAAAATAATGACCACCAATTCATTTTAATTTCTTGTTTATCAAATGGATAGTATGTGAAATTTTGTTTTAAATTATAAATTTAAGAAAATATTTGCATTTCAAGGAATTTGATTCCAAATGACCATAAATCCATCTTAATTAAGTGGATCAATCACTTCATATAAAAAAAAAATTATCTCTTTCAATACATAATTAAATGAATTTGTAATTGTTTTAAAATAAATCTTCCAATATAATGCATAATTAAAAAAATTTATACTTGTTTTAAAAAAAATCTTATCATTTCTTTATTATAAAATATAATATTTATTTTTAAATATATAACATTAAAATTAAATATATAATAATTAAAAATATAAAAAAAATGTTTTAGTATTTAATATGTAGTGAATCAATACATTTCCAAAAAAGAAACAACCAGGGTGAGGGTGTCCAGATTTATTATAGAAAACATATACATAGTGCATCTGTTTTTTCTAATAAATCCCCTCACTCCCACCTTAATGTATATGTTTTCTCTAATAAATCTCTCCACCTTCAATTTCACATATATTCTTTAGGTATATATATAAGGGTGAAGGTAAAGGTGGAGGGATTTATTAGAGAAAACATATACATTATGTATATGTTTTCTCTAATAAATCTTCCACTATAATATATAATTAAATAAATTATACTTATTTTAAAAAATCTTACCATTTCTTTATTATAAAATATAATATTTATTTTTAAATATATAAAATTAAATTAAATATATAATAATTCAAAATATAATAAAATGTTTTAATATTTAATATAGAGTGAATTAATACTTTTCCGAAAAACACTATAATAAAAAAAAAAACTGAACATAATAGTAAAGTAATCGAAGAAAGGAAATGAACCTAATAATAAAATAATAAACTAACCAAAGAAGTCAATTCAGCAACAAATTCGAATTATTAAAAGAAACATAATAATAAAATGAATTCGAGTTATTATAAAAAAACATAATAATCGAATTATTAAAAAAAACATAATAATAAAATGAATTCGAGTTATTATAAAAAAACATAATAATCGAATTATTAAAAAAAACATAATAATAAAATGAATTCGAGTTATTATAAAAAAACATAATAATAAAATGTTTTAACTTTAATGTAAATCAATGCATTTCTAAGAAACTCGAAGTCATACGATGGTACGATGGAAAACGTAGTCAATATGGGACTCAATGGCTTTTAATTGATTTAGAGGAAGATGCATGTATACCACTCAACTTCTATCTTTTAAAAAATTTTGTAGTGGTATTATATAATTTATTTATTTGTTTTAAGAAAAATTTGTAGTTTAAATATTTACGTTTTGGTTTGAGTGGTTAAGTTTGTATAATTTGAATATTTAAAATTTTTTTTAGCATATTAATGTTGAATTTTTTATACATTTAAAAATATAATTTAAACAATAAACAGATATAATTTCACCCAAATTTTTATGGAAGATTCTAAAAAAAAATTGTCAAAACAATATTTAAAAAATAATAACTTTCAAAATTAACCAGAGCTTCCTTGCTAACTAATTATACATTGAAACTCATTAACTGAGAGGCCAACCATCTCTAAAACTAGCCAAAAAACGAGTGCTTCAATCCTTCAATGGGAGCAAACACAGCTCCTTATTTATAAAGCTTGACCCGATTCTTTCGCTTAATTTTAACTAGATTTAAAAGGTGTGTCCAAAAGACTGTAAACGTTCAATTTGGACGATTTTGACGGGAAGCTGTAAATATAACGTCATTCTTTTGTTCTTTTTCTACAAAATTTTCACACCCCATTATTCAATGCATATCTAATCAATCTTTCCAATGGAGCCTGGAATTTCATTGTTCCATTGTTCCATATAGCTCGACCCGATCATTTCATGTTATTTTAACAAGAGTTAAAAATTGATTATTCCAGGTCCAAAAGACTCTAAACCTTCAATTTGGACGATTTTGACGGGAAGCGGTCTTTTGTTGTTTTCTAGAAAATTTTCACACCCCATTTTTATGACAAAAATTCAAAATTTTCATTTCTTTTTTCAAATTTTTAAAATGTGGAGTTGGACAGAATTCCGTATAATAATGATTCCATGTTACAAAACTTTTAGTATTGTTTTGTGAAAGATTTTCAACTTGTAAATTGGCAATAGTCAAAAGCAAGCAGGGTTGTAAATTGGCAGCCATTCGAGGCAAACATGAAACGGTGGCTGTATTGGAGGTAAGCATGAAACCATAAATATAAATATAAATAAATAACTATTTTTTTCAAAGAGGAAGTGAAAAATATAAATAACCATAAAAAATAAGTGAAAAGAATACAACATCATTGATTCATTGCCTTTGTATATATAATAAAGTGGAAAATACATTAAATAGTAAAGTAAAAATAGAAATAAACATTTTTGAATTATATATAAAATTTGTTTAAATAATATTTGAATGCTAATTATAAAGTGGAAAATACATTAAATAGTAAAGTAAAAATAGAAATAAACATTTTTGAATTATATATAAAATTTGTTTAAATAATATTTGAATGCTTTGTATATATTTCTCCTTTACATCTACGTTTTCACAATGTAAACTTTTACATTTCAAAATTATTTCTACTGGTCAAATATATCTTAAAACCAAAAACGAGTCACTGTGAGACGTCAAATTTGAGGCCTGGAGCACTTCATGGGTGGTTCATAAACATTGTAGACTTGTTGTTTTGTGGGTCCACTATATATTTCAAAAGAGACATTACAGATTGGTGGCATGACACCAAGTAGCCGAAACTTTCGCCATTGATGTTGAAACTCTGATTCAAATATTCTTCATTAAAACTTTCTACAATTCTAAACGAAACTAATCGTTTATATTTACGACAAGTCCAGTTTGTGTTTACTATTTTCTATTTTAAGTTTTATCAAAACAGTTTTGTTTAATTGTTTTATGTTTTTGTTTTTTTAGCTAGAATTTGACAGCATAAATTTTCATGAAATCAAATTTTTTGTTGTTTAAATTGCATTTATGAATGCAGAAATAGATTCAACTTACTGAAAAACCCTT
>JASDQU010193182.1:6590-19921 GCA_032191745.1 Picea mariana | reverse complement strand
GTTATGGGTGTATAGGACTACCACAAAACGCTTGAACATGTATGCCTCGTTTCAATAGGTATATGGCCAAGGCATAGTTGTGCCAACTATGTTTCTCACCCCAAGCCTATTCATTACACAAGATACCAAGATGACCGAGGATGAATCCATTGTTGTGTGGGTGGAGGAACTAATGGAACTTGAGGAAGCTAGGTTCTTAGCAGATTTTCATTGGACTGTGGAGAAAGCCTGACAAAAGTCCTGACACAATTGGAATATAAAGCATAAGTCATTTGCGCAATGTAACTTTGTGGTCTTATATGACAACAAGTGTCAGAAACATCCAACAGATATCCAAATGCATTGGTTTGGTCCTTTTATAGTTGCGGAAATCCATGAATCCGGAGTTTTCAAATTGGTGCAACTCGATGGAATTCTTCGACTTGGTTGGGTGAATGGTGCATGGCTGAAGTCCTACCTAGTTGTTGCATGATTACAATTTCGTTATGCTCCTGGTTTTGAGAGTGCGTTAGTAAGTAGGATTTCCATTTATGTATTTGTTTTATTTTCTATCAATAAATGGTTATGTGTTCTATTTTTACGTGTCTTAGTGCTTCATTGTCCTATCCAAGTCATCTAGCCCGGATATTCACTTTGTGTTCGGGGAGGTCACAGTCACATCATCTCATGCTTAATGCTGTTGAAATTTGAATTTTATGCCCTTGTGTCATCATGTGGGTCGTTAAAAGTTGTTAGTACCTTTTTACCGGTCGTTACATATCTGCTTTTCGTAGTCACTTAAATATTAACAATCGTTTGTCCTTTTTTCGGTCCATCTTTGACCTGCTCATTACTTTCCCGAGTTTATTTACTATCTTGTTACCCAATTTCCTCTTATATGTGTACTCTCCCAAATCACGTCATGGATTTTCCACGTTCGAAGGATTTAATCGATGCTAATGCCTACTAGTGTCACCTTTCAACATTTGACATATGGTTGTCATGTCACTTTCTGTGTATGGCCTGTAAATTTGTGTTTTCTTGGCAGGAGAACTTGGACTATTTTTTCGCCGAATACATGGGGATCCTCTCACATGAGCCAAAACCATGTGGGAAAACAAGGCAAGGAAAAACAAAGATATAAGGGAATATATTGCATTTGGGTGATGGATACACTAATACTTCGAAAAACCAATAGGGATTTGCCCGGCGTATAATAAGATGGTTGTCCTCGTGTCCCCATATCCTTCGCACCAGTATTCATCATTGAGAAGGACCAGGAACCATGTCACATACATACACAACCACGTGAGCCCTGTGATCTTTACAGATTAGGGAATGTGTGAAAAAACCTTTCAACCCTTCAGCTGTCTTCATTGACCATGTTAACACTCTGTAATTCCCAGAGGTTGTCAAGGGAAAAAGAAATTGACAAAGGTAACTTACCAAAACCACTTTCGAAATTGGGATCTAGCCCTTCTAGTTTCAGAGAGGGATCTCTTTGTAAGATTTAGATCTGTTTGAGTTTTAGATATTAGGCTAGTTAAAATAGTCAAAGTTTTTTGTTTTGTTTATAAAGATTGGCTGAAGAATTGCATTAAACATCCATTGGGCTATGGGGTCTGTATTAAAGACTCAGATCAGATACAATTTTTATAATATTTCTTCACATGGAGATATAGTGAGAACGCATGATCTATTAGAATTAAATGTGATGAAAAGATAGAACAGGTGAGAGAGTCAACCAAACAAAGAAGAAACTAAGAATTTCTTTGCTTAATATTAGATGAAAACATGTAGATCACCAAAATACCAGAAACAGAGTGCCCGAGACAAATTATGTTCATTAACTTCCTTTTAATGATTAGAAATAGAAAACATAATGATTACATAGAAAGATGAACATTAACAGAGAAAGACAAACATCACCAACGTTCAAATGCAAGAATCATGTGAATAGTATTTTTGTTACTGGTCGATCTTCTTGAAAATATTACAAAGATAGCTCCTTGGGTGCAAAAATAAACACTCAATACTTCTAAGTGAGAAGTATTTGTACAACAATTACATCTGATCCTATCATTAATGATCGGGATATTGTGGAGAAAAAATCTAACTAACTAGATTACAGATTACAAAATAATAGGAATGTTGGTGATCTGTTCGAATCCTTGGTGTTGATTCTAGGGGAATAGTTGGTGATTCATCACTTTGAATTGACTCTCTTCCTCATGCTGACTCGGAATTCCACCTCACCTTTACTCAAGTAAAGCACATAGGTCTTCCCACCTTTTTTGACTAGGGATGGAAACCTTGAGTAACCTTCTGTATGTTTCATCCATCTCATTGTACTTGGCAAAAGTAGGCTTTATGATGAAAATGTACTTTATCTCATGTTGGATGCTCAGGTCCAACTGTAAATTTTCTAAGAAAGCCTTGCCAGTAATGCTTTCTTGTATGTCTGCAAATTTAGAACCATATTTTGCTACTGCGAGGATTTCCTGCTTATAGTCTGATAAAGTAATGATTTTATCATTTATTACTAGTAATCTTGGAAGTCCCTTCTCGTGCAATGAATCGACCTTGCTGAAAAATATCTACACTCCAACGTCCATTGTCTGAGCTTTCTCTTCAAGTTGCAGCATCAATCCTTTCTTGGTCAAAACCTTTTTGACCTCAAGGATGGTCTTTGTCTTGTCTTCAATTTCCAATGCCTCTAACTCCTCTTTGGTATTGGAGTTTAAGAACCTGATGATTTCAATGGCCTCTGTAGGCCTCTCTCCCAATTCCTCTCTTATCTTGTCAATTGCTTGTCTGGCTCTTTGCACCAATTCATGTTGTTCAAACACAATTTGTATGAGTGGCCATATCTCTATCATTGATTTGTTGATGTCCATCCAGATGTTTTCCTTGGCTTTGGATAGTTTCTTGGCCATGATAGTCTCTTTCTGCAGCTTCAGTATTTCTTAAGTGTGTCTCTATGATTTGTGCATCTCTGTGTTGTAGCTGGACTGGAACATGGATTTCAGCTTCTGGAGGTTTTTAACCTCTTCTTGCAATCTTCTAATTTATTCTCCTTGCAGGGTCATGCCCTCCATTAACTTCACCAATTTCTCAGAAGCATCTGGAATTGTCACTAGAATAGCTGATGGAATGTCTGTTGTAGTGGTTGTTGATGTTGTACTGCATCCTATGAGAGGGACTGCCTCCAATGGGATAATAGTCATCTGTATGCTCTATTCTTTCTCTTTTACTAACTTATCCAGCTCGGCCTCCATCTCCTTTATTTGTTCATTTTTCTCCATTACTAGTTTTAGCATCTCCTCCTTATGGCCTTCACTCTCAGCCATTTCCTTTGCTTGTGAATCTTCAATGGATGGAATTTTCAGTTGTTTCCTTAGAGATGCTATGTCAGCATTTTTCTTCTTTAGTATTTCCTCGACTACTTTGACATTGGATGGATCATAGCCAATTTTCAGTACCAAATCCTCTAGGGATTTGATCCTATTATCCTTAGCTAAGGAAGAAATCTTTTCCAGTTTCAACTGAGACTAGACATCATTTAAAGAGACCTGCAATTTTGCAGTAGTCAAGGATGTATTTTTTAAGGTGGAGAAAAGCATCTCCACTATTTTCTTGTGCATTTCCATCTGATCTGTAGGATGAACGTCTTTCACATCAAACTTAAATGATGCTTTCTTGTAATCCAAAGCTGTCTTGGGATGAGGGATCTGTGCCTATAAGAATTCCATGTGCATCCTTCCTTTTTTTGTGTCAAATGCAGACAATAACCCGTGTTGAGTTGTGGATGTCTGCTTCCAAAACTGGGCATATGTGTTGTTAATCAGGAGTTCATTCCTCCGTTTTATCATTTTATATTTATAAAATATATTAAGTCCTATGGGCTCCTGTGAGGACTCGACTGACAGTGTGGTATCTGCTTGATTCTTGGATGAGAAAGTGGACACTGTGTTTTGGATGTCTGAGAAGACTGATGAATGTGGTCCCTCCATAACTATATTGGACTGTGTTTCTTCTTCTCTAAGTTTGTCTGGTGTGTGACTAGTCTTAGTCCTCTTCCTGTAGACTTGGAAGTCTTCTGCTAACACCTATGTGATTGAGGGAGAGATTTATTTTCTGGCTCTCTTCTCTACTTGTACATGTGGAGTGTTGTTATGTGAAATATTGGCAGGTGAAGGTTGCTCTTCTGTCTCCAGCAGCGTATTTTCTCGCCAGTCTGTCTAATTCATGAAATTTTCTATCTCTAGTTTTTGGCACATGAGCATAAGGAGAGATTTTATTTTTAAGCATGGTTTTGCCATAATGCCACAAGGGTCATAATGCCATGGGAAGGTTAGGCTGAAATTCATTTTTTAAAAACATTATTGGATTCTTCCCCTGCAGCTCTGCTATTGCATATGAAAGAACCAATTTGGCTCTTGATCTTGAGTTGTTGTTTCTTCTTGAATGTCACAAAATGGATATCATCAGAGTTGATCATTTGTCTGATGTATTCCAAGGCAAATATTCTAACAAGCAGTAATTTGGCAGCTTGTAAGGAGCCAGTTCACATCCATAGACTCTGATTTCGGTATGGGTTTGGTAAAGATAACAGTCACTTGTTTTGGCTAAGTCTGATAGGTGAAGGATTCTTTGGACCTCCTCATTTATCCGGGGTTCCATTCTGCTACTGAGCATGCACACCACTGCATGGTAAAACTCATAGATGAACTATTTGAAGTTGAATTCGGATGAGTTATTCCTCACTATTGATGTCCAAGAGGTCATTGTTTGAGGATTTCCATCTTGATCCAAATTCTGGGGGGCGAAGGAGAATTTGTCCGCCTGGAAGAAAAGGAAAAGATATACTAGTACTGAGGAGTACCAGAACATTCCTTCTGTGGAGAAACTGAAAAGTTGTTCATGGATGTTGTCAGCTAGAAAATGGTTATAGTCAAGCTGAACTATAGCTTTTTATTCATTGGAAAATATGGACAGGAAACCCAGGATGTATTCATCTACCCACTCGTCCGAGAAATATCCTAATAAGCTACAGAGGGTGGAGATGATCTGGTTGGATCTGACTGAGAAGATGGAAGAAGGATATGGAGGATTCTTTTTAGGCCACTGTGCATCTTCAGGTAGGAAGATTTAAAAAATTTGAGCTCTCTAGGGGAAAGACAGTTTCTGATAGAGCTTAGTCGAAATTTCAATGGAGAAGGGGTTGGCCGAGTCAGTTTTGGGTATCTGCAACATTTGGTTTATCGTTTCATAGGTGATGGTGAACAAAGTTTCACCAGACGAAGACACAATGGCTCTTTGGCTAGGAAGGTAGTGGGCTTGGCACTCCAGGGTAAACTTAGGTAAATGGTAAGTCTAGGGAAACATGTATAGTGGGAGATTGGACTCTTAGAGTCTGATATCACCACTCTGGTCCAGGAATATATCTTTGAGCCATAAGTGTAATTTGAAGAAATCGAATTCACACTTTAGCTCTGCAATTCGATAATCTTTATCGTCCAGGGGGATGCGATCCAGGTCGAAGGGAGGAGGAAGGAAAGGATTTTCTTTTGTTTCAGTGGATTTAGATTTGGGCACCATAATCAAATGGAGATCTGAAAACGAAAACATGTATGGTATGTGATTACCTGGCTTGATGGCACTTGCAATTAATCTTGAAAACGGGAAATGGTGGTGTCGATTGTGTCTGGATCAGTGAACTATGCGGGAATGGCGAAAGAATGGAGTTAAATGGTGTAGGGAGCTGTCCATTATGGAGCGGGTGGTGAGTTGTATGGGTAACAGTCACGGGGAGTGACATTGATTGGCCAACGGATGGGTGAAAGTGACGTGGAGGATATTGAATGGCCAACGGGTGGATAGGATGTGATGTGTGATAGGTGAGTGGAGTGTGACGTGTTGACGGGGTAGTGGAGTGCGGTGGCATTGTGTGATGGAAGTATTGATGAATGGTTTGGAGGTTTATTGGAGGGGGGGAAAGTGGTAAGAGGAATTGAGTGAGGGGGGTCTGAGTTGATAAGGAGTTGACACGTTATGCGGGGACCACACCAGAAAAACCACTCATTCGGACCTCGCCCCTACCATTAAAGGCAGAAAGGTCAAGGGGGAGTCCGATATCCATTGCAAACCATTGATTTGGGCGCGTTTTGATCGACTGCTGAGATGAGTGCGCCCTTTAGCCACAAAGTTCCAAAGCTATCAAATCCCAATAGACTTAGGATAAAAACATATTTTGAGTATTTTCTAGCTCCCCTTTTTTCAATTTTTTCACCAAGGGGTCAAAAACACATCATTTTAATTCAAAATAAAGGCATTTAATCAACCTTTAGCAAATTGTTATTGAAATAAAACATGCTAACCTAGTTCCTAATCTAGTTACCTAGCACATCAACCCAACTTAAACTGTTGGGTGAAAATTTACTCTAACCTAAGACATTTGACCAAGCTTAGACTGTTTGGTCAAACTTATTCACTAACCTATCTAATTTTGGCTAATATTAGACTGTTTAGCCAGATTTATTCACTATCCTATCTGCATAAATTTAAATAGTTTGATCATGGTTAGACAATATGAATCAAACCAAATTTATTCCATGGGGTTTTATCTTTTTGTCTTTTATTTTTTTAATACCCTCTTTTGATTTTTTTCTTTTCTTTCTTTTTCTTTTCTTTTGTAAATCATTTGCAAAATAAAATATTATTTACAATATAACACAACTAGAAGAAGAGATTAGAATCACCAGGTTATCCTATGAAACATAGGGTTATAACAGTGGATCCACTAGGGGATGGTGATCTCCTTGTGAGGCGCCAAGAACCAGTTACTTGTTGCCTTTAGTCTTCTTCTCCAGTGCTTTTTCTGCAACCTCATTTGCTTTATTTTAATTGTAAATCTGGTGGTCTTGATCAGTGGCTTAGGGCCTTCTCTTCGGGCTTCAACCATCTGATAAAAATCACCCACACATGACATAAAAGTAAAGGTGGTTTGTACAATGAGATGAGTGACTAAAAATCTTTATTCTGGAGGAACATAATGTTTGAGAATTCTTCCATTGATAGGTCCTCCTGGCAGGTCTGCTCCATCCGAGTCCTTGAGTAGGAATGCATTGTTTCCTCTATAATCCTGGATTATGAAAGGGCCTTTGCACAAATTGTCGAACTTTCAATGCTTTCCCTTGTCTTCATTTCTTGAATCCCACTTCTGTACCATATCACCCAATTTGAAATCATCATCCTTGACTATCCTTTCATAGATTTTCTTAATGCTCTCTTGAATTACCTAAGTCTGGCTATAAACATCTTCCATGGATTGTTGCAGATGTATCATCTGATTGATCCTCCTTTGGATGTCATTAGGCTCTACCTGTACTTCTTGTAACAACTTCATAACATGAACACCCAAAGAGGTGGGAAAAACAACATCAGTTCCATATACCAACTGATATGGGGACATACCAATTGATCTTTTTGTAGTCATCCTGTCAGCCCAAAGTGCATGAAACAACTTGTTGTGCCAAGATTTCTTATTTTCCTGCAACATCTTCTTGATGATATTTACCAAAATTTTATTAGAGGACTTAGATAACCCATTTCCATGAGGGTAATAGGTTGTGGAGTGTCCCAAAGTAATCTGATACTTGCTACAAAATTCTATCATCTCTTTTGATCTAAAAGTTGTTGCATTATCAATCATAATCTTCCCGTGGCATCCAAAACGAGAGAGAATGTTAGTTTCCAAGAATTTTATAATTACAACGTCAGTGGCTTGCCTGGAAGGTACAACTTCAATCCACTTAATGAAGTAGTCTGTAGCTGTGAGGATCCACTTGTGTTGGCTTGAAGAAGGTGGGTGAATCTCACCAATAAAATATAAACCCCATTGCTAGAATGGAGCTTCAACAAAAATAGGTTTCAAGGGAAAAGGCAAAAGTTTCCTTTTGCCTTCAAATATCTGGCACTTGTGACAGGAGGTTACCTTTTTATGAACATCTACAAACAAGGTAGGCCAGTAGAAACCAACTCTAAGAATCTTGTTAGCAGTAGTCTTCCAATTTAAATGCCTGCCACAATCCCCTTCATGGAATTCCTGCAAGGCTTTGCCAGCTTCATCTTTTAATAAACAATTCAGTAAAATGTCTCCAACATCTTTCCAGTAAATATTTCCATTCAGAATGCAATATTTCAAAGATTTAAGTTTTAAGAATCTAGCTTTAGTCTTTGCCAGGCCAAGAGGATATTGTAAATGATGTAGGACAAAGATAAGGTCTGTGTACCATGGAGAACTTGAGAATACCTCTTTGACATGTGGAGTCACCTTCTCTCCCTGTTCATCAATTGCAGCTAAACATTTTATATATAAAGCATGAAAATTTGATTCAACCATCAGTTTGGTTGAACCTTGACCCTTGATCGGTTTGGTTGGTTTGATTTCTATATCATACTCAAGGATTATAGCAATCTTTTTCGCTCTTCTACCATCTGGGTTATTCTAAGTCAGAATATCCTTCACCACTGCATTAGGAACATAAGCAATGATAAGTGAATGGAGAATGTAAACTCTGAAATCTTTAATTGATTTTACCAAAGAAAAAGTCGGTTTCTCCCTGATGTTGTAGTTTAATGCAACATCTCTCAATGATTTGCTGAAAAATCCTATAGGTTGTTCATAGCCTTCACTTTTTTCCAACAAAAGAACTGCTGCAATGGTATGTTCAGAAGCAAAAAAGAATAAATATAAATATTTGGTATAATCAGGACTGATTAGTACAGGGGCTTGTGTCAATGCCAATTTCACTTGATCAAAATATTGTTTAGCTTCTGTGTTCCACTGTATTTTTGTATCTTTTTTAAGCATGTTTGTTATGTTTCTAAGGAGCTCTGCCAAATTAGGTATGAATCTTCTCAGAATTTTTTTTTTCCTATGAAGGTCTACAATTCCTTAACGTTTCTCAGATGATCTAACTTCTAGATGGCTTCAATCCTGTTGGGATCTATCTTGATTCCATATTTATATATAATGTGTCCTATCAGTTTTCCATCTTCTAAACCAAACAAAGTTTTCTTCGGATTGAGTGAGATTCCAAATTTTCTGCACTTTTCAAAAACTCTTATGAGGTGTTGTAGGTGTTCTTCATCATTTTTTGAATAGACAGTTACATCATCCAAGTATATGCCAATAAATCTCCCAAGTTCATCCACAAAGGCAATATCCATTGCTCCTTGGAATGTGGCACCAACATTCATTAAACCAAAGGGCATTTTCACATACATGAAAGTGCCCTAGGGTGTAGTGAAAGTTGTTTTCTCTTGGTCATAGGAGTGGAAAAGAACCTGGTTATAGCTAGAAAAACCATCTAGCAAAGAGATCCTACTGGCTCCAACTACCGTTTGTAAGAT
This sequence comes from Picea mariana, assembly GCA_032191745.1. Taxonomy (NCBI): domain Eukaryota; kingdom Viridiplantae; phylum Streptophyta; class Pinopsida; order Pinales; family Pinaceae; genus Picea; species Picea mariana. The sequence continues at coordinate 10,525 of JASDQU010193182.1, read as the reverse complement.
ATGATCCATTTTGGGCAGAGGATAGTTGTATTTAAAGGAAACTTTGTTGAGGTTTCTGAAATCAATGCAGATCCTGATTTATCCACTCTTTTTTCTAGTAGGAAGTAGATTAGAAACCCATTTTGAAAACTTTAGAGGAACAATGATTTTAGCATCATACATTTTCTTGATTTCCTTTTCAGTTAGGGGCATTAAATTGGGGTTGATTCTCCTAAGTTTCTGCTTAAAAAATTTATGCTCTTCTTTTATAGGGATTTTATGTTGTATGATACTGGTATCATAAGACTTCAAATCTTCATAACTCCAAGCAAAAACATCAACAAATTCTTTGAATAGCTCAATATATTTCTTTTTTTGCTCAGGAGGTAGAGATTTGGATAATTTAATCATTTTAGGTTTCTTATCCATTCCTATGTTACATTCCTCAACATCTTTACCGTTCAATTTTAGGCTTTTTTTCTACGTCATTGAAATCAAATAGTTCTTCAAGTGTGACTAACCCTCTAGGCAGGATGTTATCTTTTAATTGCAAGAAATCTGTATTTTCTTTATTTTTGTTTATTTATTCTGAATCTGATTTATTTACAGTATCATTATCACTATCTACATCAATGTTCGCACACTAAAATTCATTTTTAGACTGCAGGAAATCATCAATTTGTTCATCATTACCAAACACTTGCCAGTAATTGATATTGTCTGGGACAGTAGGTCTACATTTCACCTCCACTGTGTATTGGTGATTTGGGTGAAACAATATTTTACAGGTGGTTGTTGAAGTAGCCAGTCCATCAACAAGTATATTTTGGCCTCTAAGAATCACCTGCAAGTCATCTTCAGTAAAACATTGTAAAAATTCTAAAACAACATTTCTATAAGCTCTGAGTCTGGGGTGTTTGGTAGAATACTCACCTTTGATATGCTTAATGATAAGTTCAGAATCACCTCTTACCGCAATTCTTTTGGCACCAAGCTTCTTCAACAATTTCAGGCCAAGCATCAATGCTTCATACTCAACTATGTTATTGGTGCATTGAAAATTTAATTTATAAGAATGGTTTTCGGAATACCTTGCTCTTGGATTATGCACCCACACCCCAACTCCATATCCTTATTCACTGACAACTCCATAGAAATCTAAACTCCAAAGAGGTTCTGCTGGTTCATCAGTTTCTATTGTCACCTTTTTACCTTCCTCAGTGATTATTTTACTTTCCTCCAAGCCAGACACATCATCTTCCAATTGTGCAATTTGACTATCCAAGTCACCATCATTATATAAAATGAAGGATTCCAGGTCAGAATGAACATATTACAAAGGACAGTTATGTGGTTTCTCTTTACTGCTGACCATGTATTTCATTAGAGTCTCTTTGTACAATCTTCTTTGTTGACCAAATACAGGAATGGTGGCACAAAACATGTCTAACTGTAAAGTACCCTTTAACTTGGTGCCCCGTGATCTAGATAATAACATACCATATTTTGGAGGAATATCTGCAACCACAATATCCATTACCATGCTTTTAGCTGGGATTTATGCCAAGGTAATACACAAGTATTTGATAAGACCTATGCATTTGACTTTGCTTGAATCAAAGGATTATAAGTCCTTGTAGGGCCTGGTGATATCAAGCTCAAGTTTCTCCATCACAACCTTGGGCATAAGATTGTGAGAAGCGCCAAAATCTAGCATGACATTGTGTAATGTCTTATCATGAATATTCAAATTGATGTAAAAAGGAGGAACAACACCATTGTTAGTTTGTCCCTCTACCTTAGGACCAAACAACAGCTCTGGTTGATCATCGACTACATTCACAGTGTTTGTACCTACTGCTGGTTCTATGTTTAATGCCTTGATCACTTGTGATCTGTAAGCATTTTTGTCCATCAGTTCTGTCAAAGGAATAGGTAATTTTGATTTGGCCAATTCATTTTCCAAACTAAATGTGGTAGAAGTTATGCTTTGACTCTGAAAATCTGATTTATTAGTCACATTTTTCTGTGCAGCAGTAGGGGGCTGACCTGTGGAAGAAACCTCAATTTGAGTTGTTCTTGGTAAGGATTTTGGCAACTTTCTGGAAGGAGCTTTTGAGTTTTTCTTTTCAGGAACTTTCTTAGGAAAAACATCAGAGGTTTTCTTGGTTTCAGAAGTTTTCTTAGTTGGGTTGTCATTAGAATTTTTAATCCTTAATTTGTATTGTCTGTGGACTTCCATTATTGCAATCTCAAATGTTTGTTTTTCTGACTCGTCCTCATCTACTTCGGTCTGTGAAAGGAGAAAAAGTTCATTTCTTCCTAAGTGATAAAAATGGAATTGTTTTCATTAACCCCCATAAGGCTTATGTGAATGTCATCTAAATCCTCAATTATATCTTCCTCAATTTGTTGATCATGACCTCTCTGTTCCCTTTGATCTCTGGTTTTTGTTTGTCTGATCTGGGGAGGATTTCTTCTGAAATTGGGATTTCGAATATGAGGACCATGCTGATTCTCTCTAGGAAAGTTTCTATCACCGAATTCTAGTATTTCCATTAATCTCCCCATGGTTCTGACTAAAGAATCAATTCTGGCATCTGAGGTAGAATTGGAAGGTTGTTATTTAATTGTAACTTTCCTTTCAGTTCTTTGCTTGGCTCCCCTAGCTAGCAGATTTGCTTCAACACTTACAACACTATTCTGCATATCTTTCAAAGTGGCAGAGTTTCTTTCTCTCAATTGGTAGGACATGTCAGGATCAAATCCATTGGGGAACTTTATCAAGGCCATGCCTTGAGGAGGTTTGATGTGAGTAGGGATTTCATTATAGATATTATTGAAACGAGTGTAATAGTTTTGTACAGTTTCCCCTTGATTTCTCCTCATATTTTCATATTCAGATAAAATTTGGAGAGGGTTTTTCTTTACCTCCCACCTATTGAGGAAAGTTCATTGAAAAGTAGCAATATTAGCTATGCTAGAAGTAGGTAATGCCTTAAACCATTTCTTAACATCATCAGTTAAACTTTGTGCAAAGAGTCTCATTTGAATATCTACCTGATTAACTTCCTGTAAATAAAAAAAAGTCATTCATTTTATCCACATGTTGTTGTGCATTTAAATTTCTAGTGCCATCAAACTCGGGAATCCTAGTTTGATAGTCCTGGGGCATGTTATATAAAGGAGAAGCTAAAACTAGGGGAACATATCTCGCTGCCATTATTGGTGTATGAGGCTGGATGACAACTTGTATAATTGGTGGGGAAGTGACAGAAGATGTAGAGTGTTAGCGATAAAAAATGCACTGGCATTTTTTAAAGAATGATGCCTAATATTGTAGGGAACATTTGACTAGCTTCCCAAGCTCCAAATACAGATTTGAAAGCTCCATTGGAAAGCTTAGGATTTCTAGATGTCGATCGACTATTCAAGCATGTAAAATGGACTCTCCATGACTGAGAAATTTGATTTTAAAAAATATGCGCTTTCACCAGCTAACTCGTCTTGAATTTTGCTAGTTAGCCGGTGAAAGCTCCGCTTTTCACCAGCTAAGGAGCGGATTTTTGGGTAAATTAGCTGGTGAAATCATGTCATGGCTAGAATAACCAAATTTTTGCCCAGATCAGGATTTTTTGAATTTGAATGGTTTGAAACCACTTCAAGAATTATCAAGTCTAATTCAAAGGCTAGTTTTGAGGGATAAGGTCAAAAAGAGGTTTTTCAACTACATTTGGCATCTTTTTCAAAGGCAGAATATCAGGGTTTTTGCACACTTCATCAAATTCGAATTTTATCTTTGGAGGACCAAATCAAATAGCCTTGGGAGGCTAAAACTGCACTTCATCAGCAATCTACTACTCTTAGATATGGATTGACCTCATCTTGAGGATCTCTTCCTAGTTTTTTGTAAATATAGTTTACTTTCTGTTTTTAGAATATCAGATCCATTGTTT
>JASDQU010193180.1:0-19921 GCA_032191745.1 Picea mariana | reverse complement strand
TGTGATGCTCCTGAATCAAGCAAGCAGTTATGAAGGATCTTATCATGAACATTTAGAGATATATAGAATGGTGGACAAGAATCATCTCGGTCTTCTATCATAGGCCCTATAGTTACTGTTGGCTTGTCATCTTGTAAGTTTACAAAATCAGTAGATGAAGAGGTCTTTGGTTCAAAGGACTTCAGGATGGCAGACTTGAAAATATCATTCTTCATGAGTTCAGTCAATGGAATAGGTATCTTTACTTTCTGAATTTCTGATTCAAAATTAAAAGAATATGCTGATTTATCAGAAGCTTTTGCCTCATTGGAAGGAGCTTTGAGAATGAATTTCTCCTTGGCTAGGGGTTGTGATTTCTTCTGTTGTTGTTTTGCAGCAGTGGAGGTATGTTTTACAGGAGCAGCAGGCTACTTGGCAGCAACTTCTTTCTTCTTCACAGGAGCAGCGAGCAATGGTTTAGGGGCAACATTTTTGGATCTTAAATTATAACCTTTCTGATCATCCATCAGGTAGACATATTCTTCAATACTTGCCTCATGAATTTCCTGGTCCATCAGGGCTTCTTCATAATCTACTTGTGTCAAAAAGGAGGAATCATTTTCATCACCAAATCAATTTATGTCATCTGCTTCTTCAACTTCATCATGAGATATCTGTTGTTTTTCTTGTAACATTGCGTTTTGGAAAGGGGGTCTGATTCTCTGATCATCATCTGCATTCTTGTCTCTCTGAAGGATCTGGACTTGTTGATTGTTCCTTTTGTAAGGTAAAGCATTCATATTTCTAGGTACAAAAGCATTTGGCTCTTTTTTCCTTGTTGGTTGCTGATTCTGGATCTTCAATTTTGACATTTCAGATGTCAAGTTGTCCAACATCTTGGCCATCTTTTCCATTTTGCTATTAGAAGAAGAAGGGGGCTCAACAGAAGACTTCTTTCTCTCAAACTTTCCTTTGAGCTTCTGAGATGCCATAATATTTGATTCGACTTCGAGGGAATCATCTTGCATTAAAGAAAGTGTGGATGATCTTCTTTCTCTGAGGATTAGACAAAAATCTGGATCAAAAGCAACAAAGAGTGTGATCTTTGTCGATGCATCACTTGGTTTGATCTCTGCAGGGATCTTGCCAAACATTCTATTAAATCTTTTGATGAATTATGAGACCGACTCCCCATCTTCTCTTCTTAAGTTTCCGAATTCTGAAATGTAATATAGTAGATCTCTTCTTTCTCCCCAGTGTTTTAAGAACACCTCATCTAGTTGCTCAATACCTATGACTGAATTTGCTGATAGCTCTTTGAACCACTTCTGGGCTTGGCCATCCAAACTCTGCAAAAAAACTCTGGTCCACACATCTTCTTTTGAAATGTTAATATTTTTAGCATAACCATAAAAAGCTTCTATATGTTCTTCAGCAGTATAATCCCCAGCTCCGGTAAACTTTGGCATGTATTTCTGATAATGTCTGATTGGCATGGCAAATAGGGGATTGGGCAAGACAAGTGGAGCATACCTATTTTCTAAAATCTGTTCCATCTTGGTTAAAGGGACAGCCATGACAGTCTTGGGGGTTGATACAGAAGAATAATTTGTATGAGATGAAGGTTGAGATGGGATGGCTGTGTTTAAATAAAATGGTTGTCTCACTTCACTTTGAGAAAAATTTTCAGATATGGGTGAAAAATAAGAGGTCTTGTAAAACTGACCGAGCAACAAGGCTAAGATTTCTTCTCCCTTAGAAGATATATCATGTAAAATATCTTCAAGAACAGGCAGATTAGTATGAGTGTAGAAAACACCCTCTGTAGGCTTGGTTGGTGAGGAATTCAAAGAAGAAGAAGAAGAGGTTTCTTTCTGCTGAGGGGATCCTGTAATTACCTCTTTAAGGTTGGACTAAATATCATGCTAAAAAACAGAGTCTGTAACATTAGAGGAAAGTGAAGGTTCCTGTACCTTCAATATTTCAGATAAAATTTCAATTTCCTGAGAACTATGAGTTTTAGCAGCAGGGGATTCAACTAGAGGCCTTTTAGATATGAAAGAAGAAGTGTCGATTTGAATACTTGGATTTGATGTCTTTGCAGATCCAAAAGACTGTCTTTCTAAAGCTTTTTCTTTACTGATGATCTTCTCAGGGTCAAGAACTGGTGCTACCAGTGGGCCTTCTTGGTTCGCCCTGGTGTGAGCTCTTTTCGGAGCCACTTCGTTTCCATGGAGTCACCAGATAGATGGTTACAACCCAAATGATGTCCAGGCTTTGTCTATCATCAAAGCTGGATCTATGTCGTCTCCCAAGGAAGTTGAGCTTTGATCTCCTCTCCCCGGCAACGATGCCAATTTGTTATCACTCCAGGAAACTCTCCTAGGCTGTAATTCAGAGATGCCTGGTAACTCAATCTTTTTGGAAACTATTTTCTCAATAATAGGTGTGGGTTTTGGATCAAGATGAATATCTTAAACTATGGATTGTTTTCTCAAGACAGTCTTAACTATAATCATGCAACACAAGGCCTTCAAGAGCTATTGTTAGATAGGTTTGTATTACAAATGGATAAGAAAACTAATCAATTAACCAAAACATACATAAAACTATATATATGATGGGTCAACAAACTAGACAAGGATGCTTGTGATTCTTGCCTAACAATCAAAAGTAAGATGACAGTTACCATAGGATCATTAAACAGAGACAAAAGAACTAATTCCACTCATAAGCATAGACAAAGATGAAAGACGGTCTGACAGTAACAAATGAAAGAAGCTTGCAGGATGATATATTAAAGAAAGTGTCTTTCATACAAAACAATAGCATATAGAACTCAAAATTGAACCTTTAGTTCATCTTCTATCTTTAGCTTTATAGCTTTACAATGCAGTTTTGAGATCCTAAAAGCATGGATCATATATGCTAAAGATAGAAAGTCAAAATTCAGTTTGCAAAAGATAGGGAATGATCCCCTAAGTGAGGTCAATCCCACATTTCATGGTCTTCATATCTTGTAGAGTCATTGTGTAGTGCAGAATAGCCTTCCAAGGCTGAGTGATGACTCTTCCAAGAGATACAATTCGAATTTGTTGAGATGTGCAAAAAATCCAATCTGTTTCCACCAAAATAGGTGCCAAAACCAACTTGGCTACCCTTTCTAATCCTTATGCACCAAAAATAGACCTTGAAACTGAATATATAATTCATCATACATCCAATATGAGTGTTTTCAAATGATTTGGATCAGAAAAACCTCGATCTGTGCAAAAATTCGGTCATTCTGGCAGTGACAGGCTTTCGGTGGTTAATATAGAAGACTTCTGGGTGATTTGACTACCGAAAGATCTACTTTCAGTGGTTAATGAACAGTCGTCCTGGTCGCCTAAACCATTGAAAACTTGGCTTTGTCAAAACTTTAAAATTTGCAAAAATGATTACTTTGATGTTCTGCTGAGTGTTCAAGGTCTTTTGGACGATGCGACTCCTCTTCGTGCAGATCTTCAATATTCAACTTGCTGTGTGGAAGACTGTGGTATATCTACCATGGTTGTAGCTAAGTTGGCTAGAGTTTCCAAACCTGTTTGCTCCTGTGTTGGTGATTGAGAATATTTTAATTTCAGTCTCAGAATTCTAAGCCGCCTGTACAGCTTCAGGTTCTCCCTTATCAACACCCTGTTCTTGTCTTTGATCTTATCATACTTTTATTTGAGGCTTTGGTTCATGTTGAAAAGTTCTGCATTTCTTTCAGTCAAGTATGTATTTTCCCTTTTAATAACTCTTTATAAGACTTCCATTTCATAGACTTGTTGCAGAAGTTTATTGATTTTCCGTGCCTTAGATGCTTTAGGCTTGCTTGAAGAAGCTTTTTCCAATGGTGGACTGTGTGCCTCTGGGGGAGCTGGTGAGGGAAAGTTGGAACAATTATCTGCAACAAGTCCAGCTTGTACATTACCTTGTGTCTCTGCTAACTCCTGTTCTGGCTTCGAGTCACTATATGGTAAGTTTAAAGGGTTACTTCCTTCAACAAGGTCCTTGTTCTATTTACCCTCAAACTGCAACTTTCTTTTGGTTCTTTTTATTTTAGCAGAGGATGATTCTATCGGATCTCTTGGTGGTGAGATACCCTTCCATTTTCTATGATTGCTTTTAGGAGTAATGGTCTTCTTAGTGGCAACTTTTTTACCCTTCTCCTGTTGTTGCCAATTAGTCTGGAATTCATTCCAGAAGAGGAAGTAGTTCCAATCTACCTGCCTTTTCTTCAATGACTCTTTGACAATGAGAGTAATGAGTCCTTGATGAGACAATCTACTTGCCACCTTAGTGGGTTGGCCTTGACCTGCCTAGCCATTTTTGTGAGGGCTTTGTGCAAGTAAAATGGTAAATTGATGGGAGATCTCCCTGTGAAGTGATTTAAAAGTTTGAAGTGGTAGAACATGACTCTGTTGTGTCTACCTTCATAGGTGATATAGACAAAGATTGCCTTCAGGAGAGATTGCCATTTAGGTTCCAGATAAGACATTGGTATGTCTTTTTTCCATGTAATATCTTTGTGTAGAGGTTGTAGGTAGGATCTAAATTCAATGTTTGAAGGTACAGTTGATTTGAACCAACAATCGCCTGTTCTAGGAAGACCAGTGAACTCAGCTATGGCTGCCTCATCAACCACAAACTGCTCCTTTCCCACTGTTGTTGTTCTTCCATCATACGAGCTAGCAAAGGTTTCGGACACCTGTTGGTGAAAATTTGCCAATTTTTCACAGTAAGTATAGACTCCAGTTTGCTTGAAGAACTCGACCACCTCAGGGTGAGCCTCAAGGTAACAAACTCCATCCAATTCATCCCTTAGAACTAGCCCTGCTTTCGGCATTTAGTAAATGCTGACTGTACCTGTGATTTAGGAAAAAATTCATGCCAGGGAGACACAGACTCTATGATTTAAGGTGATAGGGAGTATGACACAGAGAAAAATAAATCAAGACAGAGTGACTTAGAGTTATGATCGCAAAGCTCAATCACTAACTGAATTTAGGCAACAGACTGACACAAAACATGCCGAAAATTTCAATTTTCGGTGAGATGTACATTTAAATTGAAACAGTATGGGCTTTGAACTACCCGATGACTTGACCTGGCTTGATTAGTATGACAATTGGCTTGATAACAATTTGCTGAACTCGAACTGCTTTCGACAATCACCACAAAAAACAGAATTATGGTATCTAGATATGCGTTGCTTGATGAAATCACGGGCTCAAGACTGTCACAATGAATTCTGGATTCGGATTGATAATAAATGGAGATCAAATCAGAGATTAATCGGGGTCATAATGGATTTGTGTCCTTGTGGCTGGAGATAGTGAGGGGCTACGTGACTAATCATTTCTGTTAGTCGGGAAACACGCATGAGTTTCTGTGTCTTTGCCGAGCCTTAAATTTTAAATGACAAATGCAGTTAAAGGGAAAACAGGGTATCAATCTTCGGATAGATACAACAAGAACATGCATACCTTACCACCTCCATGGAATTTTGACGGTTATGTTTTCATCATTGTGCTAATTGACAACTGGCTCGTGCAAAAGCATGAGCTTCTCATTTTTCCCGTTGAAATCTTTTCGGTAGTTAAATGAGCTTTTGATTTTCCCTCTTAACTACCGAGAACGAAGGCTTTCGGTGGTTAATGAGCGCGTTTCAGGCTCGCCTAAACCATCAAAACTTGAGATTTTGTCTGTTGCTTGACCAAACCAAATCAAAAGTTCTTTCTGAGTTTATCAGCAGAAAATAGACTCTCTAACCTACCTACAAAATTTAGAAATAAATTTTGGACCACAATCTATCACCTAAAAAGCAAAATCTCCACGAATTTATTTGAGGAGATAACACTAGCTCGTATTGGGGATGAACGCCTCCCTGTGAGGCTTCAAGAACCACAGAACCAATGCCTTTCCTGAAAAGGAAAACTAAAAACTATCTACTAGTGTTTCCATTGGGCATGGAGTTATTCTGTAAAAATAAAGACTAAAACTAAAATTACAATGACCAGGCTTCACAGCCTTAGACAAAATAGAGTTTCAGAAATCGCCCGTTGACTGGGCCACCGAACATTTCTTCACCTCCCAGATTCTGCAGAATGAATGTGTTGTTGTGCTGTACTTGAGTTATCATGAAAGGGCCGGTCCACAAAGAATCAAACTTGTTATGTTTTCCTTTATCCTATCTGAGAGCGTCCCATTTCAGAACCCAATCACCAACCTGAAAATTATCCACCTTTGCCTTTTTGTCAAAAGTATCTTTGATCTTATTTTGATGAGCCTTTGATCTGTCCACTAACTCTTCACGTGCCTACTACAGTTCCACCAAATCAAGAATTCTTCTTACCATATCATTCGACTCAGTTTGCTCTTCCTGAAAGAATCTAGCCACTGGTAAAATTAATTGAACAAGAAAAATGGCATCAGTCCCATAGACCAATTTGAATGGAGAGGTTCCTATGGACTTTTTGGTAGTTACTATGTTTGCCTATATATAAACTTTTAGTTTAGAATCCCAATTCTTTTTGTTCTCCTCTAACAGTTTTCTGATGATTTTGATTAAGCTCTTATTGGATGATTCGGCCAGGCCACTACCTTGAGGGTAGTAGGGGGTTGAATGTACCAACTGGATGCCCGTTGATTCACACATGTCGACCAATGCCTCTGCTTTGAAAGCTGTTACATTATCTATGACCAACTTTTTGGGACAACCGAATCTTCTCAAGATATTTTCATAAAGAAACTTCATGACAACCTGGTGAGTGGAATTATTGGTGGGAACTGCCTCTATCCATTTTGTAAAATAATCTGTGGCTACCAATATCCACTTATGTTGACCACTAGATGAAGGATTTATCTCACCTATAAAATATAAACCCCACTGCTGAAAAGGGCCATTCACTACTATAGGTCTCAGAGGCAAGGATTTTAGCTGTTGTTTTCTTATGAATCTTTGACATTTATCACAAGCTTTGATGAAGGCACACACATCTGAGAAAAGAAAAGGCTAATAGTATCTAGACCTTAGAATTTTATGAACTGTGGTCTTCCAGTAATGATGACCTCCACACACACTTGAATGAAACTGATGTATAACTTCCACTGACTCTTCTTTGTCTAAAAACCTAAGTAGTAAACCAGCAGGGTCTTTCCAATATAACAGATTATTGTAAATGAAAAATTTGATGGATCTGAGATTAAGGGCTTGGGCTTGAGTCATGCTAAGTTCAAGAGGAACCTCTAGCTTTTGTAAAAAATGTATAATACCTAAGTACCATTCACAAGAAGACAAATGCTCTGCCACCTGTTGATATTTATGTTGTCCTTCTACTGCCAGCTCCATCTGCAATTTCGCTGAATTTTCCCCTATGAAATTTATGTCCAACAGCTCATGATTTTCCTTCGTTAAAAGCTTAGCAAGGCCTTGGCCTTTTACCAATTTGGTGGGATTCACTTCAATTTTGAACTTGATCACCTTTGCAATCCATTTAGCTCTCTTTCCGTCAATATCAGGCTGAGTCAAAACATCTTTCATGGAGGGTGAAGGAACATATGCAATGAATTTTGAGTGGAGGATATAAATCTTGAAAGATTTTAAAGATTTTATGAGAGCATAGGCTTGTTTTTCAATAGGATCATATCTTAGTTCATCATCTCTGAGTGTTTTGTTGAAGAAATCAACTGGGTGATCCATATAGTCATCATCTTTCTGTAGCAGAACTGGTGCCATTGTGTCATAAGAAGCAAAGGAAAAAATGTAGAAAATCTTGTTGTAATCCGGACTGATCAGAGTCGGGGATTCCATGATAGCCTATTTGATATCCTGAAATTAATTCCTTGCGTTGTCTGTCCATTTTATCTCAGACCCCTTTTTCAACATACATGTTATGTGTTTTACTAGCTCGGCGAAATTTGGAACAAATCTTCTAACAAAATTAATCTTATTGAGCAACGATTGAATATCCTTTTTTGATCTTGGCAAAGAAAACCTCTGGATTGCTTCCACTCGAGCCAGATCAATTTTCACGCCTTCTGTTGAGACAATGTGGCCTAAGAGCTTGCCTTTCCTGAGAGCAAAGTGGGACCTTTTGGGATTCAATGAGATTCCAAACTGCCTGCACTTTAGAAACACTCTTTTTAAATGCTTTAGATGTTCCTCATGACTGTTGGAATAAACTGTGATGTCATCAAGATAGATGAGGACAAACTTGTCCTTCTCACCCACAAAAGCTATGTCCATGGCCCTTTGAAATGTGGCCCCGACATTCATTAATCCGAATGGAATTTTGGTGTACATAAAGGTACCCCAAGGAGTAGTAAACACAGTCTTCTCTTGGTCATCAGGATGGACATAAATCTGGTTATAGCTGGAAAAACCATCTAGGAAAGATATAACAGTAGCCCCTCAAATTCTTTGCAGCAAATGTTCCATTTTAGGTAGGGGATAGTTGTCTTTCTTAGAGCATCTGTTTAGGTTTCTAAAGTCCACACATAACCTGACCTCACCATTTTTTTTTCTCACTATTACTAGATTTGCAATCCATTTAGAGTATCTCAAAGGGATTATGATCTTAGCATCAAGAAGCTTTTTGATTTCTCTTTCAATCACAGGAAAAAGAAGAGGACTGATAGGTCTGAGCTTTTGTTTGAAAGGGATGGTGTCCTTTTCAAGTGGGATCTTATGTTGAATGATATAAGGGTCATAAGTCTTCAAATCACTATATTTCCAAGCAAAAACATCAGTAAATTCTTTCAAAATGCTGCAACATTCGGACTTCTGATCAACAGTCAATTCAGAGGACATATTTATGAATTTAGGCTGGCTTTCGCTCCCTATGTTGTTCTCATGAACAACAGGATCTTTCTCCTTTTTATCTAGCTTGTAGGGGACATCATTGTGATCAAATAGCTTTTCGAGAGGTACCAAACCCCGAGGTATATAATTGTTAGGTAGTTGCACAATATCATGCTAACCCAATTTTTGTTTTATTTTAGGCTTCTGGGATTCCTCTATATTTAGATTCTGCTGCTCGACATGCATGTTAGAAAATTCATCTATCACCTGAAGAAATCTATTAAGTTCATCATCATCTTCAAAAAATTTCCAGTATTTAATATTGTCGGGCAAAGATGGCCTATATTTGACTTGGATTTCATAATTGATCCTGGGGGGCATGGGAGGAATAAACATGTTGGCTGAAACAACAAGGGAATCGGCAAGATGATTCACATCTTTGGGTATATAAGAAATCTCAAAAATGTAAAAAAGAATCTCTAATTTTCCATACCTCATCCCTGTAGGCTTTCAATATGACATGCTTTGCTTGGAAAGTACTATTTACTTGTTGTATGATGAGATCCGCATCTCTAAACACCTTTAATCCTTTTATTCCCATCTCCTTAGCTGAATTTAATCCCAACAGCAAGGCCTCATACTCTGCTATGTTGTTAGTAGTTTTGAAATCGAGCTTAAAAGACAAATGTATAGTCTCCTTCGAAGGAGAAATCAAAACTACCCCTGCACCTGCTGAATCTTTGGTACTAGCCCCATCAAAATACATGGTCCAAACTGGAACACCCTTATCATCAGTTTGTTGTTCAGTTGGCTTCACAAGTTGCAAAGGAGTTGATTTAGAATCATCTATTTGAAGAATGCATGAGCCAAAATCTATATCCACAGCATAAATAGGATGATTTACAGAATTTTTTGCATCGCTGATGATGTAGGCAAGTTGATTCTCTCTGTAAAGTCTTTTTAGCTCTCCTCCAAACACTAGGATCGTAGCATACGAAAGATCCATCTGCAAGGTACCTCCTAACCTTTTTTTCCATGGACGAGACAAGAGGAGTCCGAACTTGGGTGGGATATCAGCAACCACCACATCCATTACCATGCTTCTCATTGGCAATTGGGCAAGGTTTATAACAAGGTCTTTTATGAAGCCAAGGCATCTGACTTTCCTAGAGTCAAAAGAGAAGAGATCATGATATGGTTTGGTGACCTCAAGCCCAAGCTCATCCATCACTACTTTGGGCATAAGATTATGTGATGCTCCTGAATCAAGCAAGCAGTTATGAAGGATCTTATCATGAACATTTAGAGATATATAGAATGGTGGACAAGAATCATCTCGGTCTTCTATCATAGGCCCTATAGTTACTGTTGGCTTGTCATCTTGTAAGTTTACAAAATCAGTAGATGAAGAGGTCTTTGGTTCAAGGGACTTCAGGATGGCAGACTTGAAAATATCATTCTTCATGAGTTCGGTCAATGGCATAGGTATCTTTACTTTCTGAATTTCTGATTCGAAATTAAAAGAATATGTTGATTTATCAAAAGCTTTTGCCTCATTGGAAGGAGCTTTGAGAATGAATTTCTCCTTAGCTAGGGGCTGTGATTGCTTCTGCTGCTGTTTTGCAGCAGTGGAGGTATGTTTTACAGGAGCAGCAGGCTACTTGGTAGCAGGCTTCTTGGCAACAACTTCTTTCTTCTTCACAGGAGTAGCGAGCAATGATTTAGGGGCAACATTTTTGGATCTTAAATTATAACCTTTCTGATCGTCCATCAGGTAGACAGATTCTTCAATACCCGCCTCATGAATTTCCTGGTCCATCAGGGCTTCTTCATAATCTACTTGTGTCAAAAAGGAGGAATCATTTTTGTCACCAAAACAATTTATGTCATCTGATTCTTCGACTTCATCATGAGATATCTGTTGTTTTTCTTCTAACATTGCATTTTGGAAAGGGGGTCTGATTCTCTGATCATCATCTGCATTCTTGTCTCTCTGAAGGATCTGGACTTGTTGATTGTTCCTTTTGTAAGGGAAAGCATTCATATTTCTAGGTACAAAAGCATTTGGCTCTTTTGTCCTTGCTGGTTGCTGATTCTAGATCTTCAATTTTGACATTTCAGATGTCAAGTTGTCCAACATCTTGGCCATCTTTTCCATTTTGCTATTAGAAGAAGAAGGGGGCTCAACAGAAGACTTATTTCTCTCAACCTTTCCTTTGAGCTTCTGAGATTCCATAATATTTGATTCGACTTCGAGGGCATCATCTTGCATTAAAGCAAGTGTGGATGATCTTCTTTCTCTGAGGATTAGACAAAAATCTCGATCAAAATCAACAGAGAATGTGATCTTTTCCGATGCATCCCTTGGTTTGATCTCTGTAGGGATCTTGCCAAACATTCTATTAAATATTTTGATGAAGTATGAGACCGACTCCCCATCTTCTCTTCTTAATTTTCCGAATTTGGAAATGTAATATAGTAGATCTCTTCTTTCTCCCCAGTGTTTTAAGAACACCTCATCTAGTTGCTCAATACCTATGACTGAATTTGCTGGTAGCTCTTTGAGCCACTTCTGGGCTTGGCCATCCAAACTCTACAAAAAAACTCTGGTCCACACATCTTCTTTTGAAATGTTAATATTTTTAGCATAAGCATAAAAAGCTTCTATATGTTCTTCAACAGTATAATCCCCAGCTTCGGTAAACTTTGGCATGTATTTCTAATAATCTCTGATTGGCATGGCAGATAGGGGATTGGGAAAGACAAGTGGAGCATACCTATTTGCTAAAATCTGTTCCATCTTGGTTAAAGGGACAACCATGACAGTGTTGGGGGTTGATACAAAAGAAGAATTTGTAGGAGATGAAGGTTGAGATGGGATGGCTGCGTATAAATAAAATGGTTGTCTCACTTCACTTTGAGAAAAATTTCCAGAGATGGGTGAAAAATAAGAGGCCTTGTAAAACTGACCGAGCAACAAGGCTAAGCTTTCTTCTCCCTTAGAAGATAGATCATGTAAAATATATTCAAGAACAGGCAGATTAGTATGAGTGTAGAAAACACCCTCTGTAGGCTTGGTGGGTGAGGAATTCAAAGAAGAAGAAGAAGAGGTTTCTTTCTCCTAAGGGGATCCTGTAATTACCTCTTTAAGGTTGGATGAAATATCATGCTCAAAAACAGAGTCTGTAACATTAGAGGAAAGTGAAGGTTCCTCTACCTTCAATATTTCAGATAAAATTTCAATTTCCTGAGAACTATGAGTTTCAGCAGCAGGGGATTCAACTAGAGGCATTTTAGATATGAAAGAAGAAGTGTCGATTTGAATACTTGGATTTGATGTCTTTGCAGATCCAGAAGCCTGTCTTTGTAAATATTTTGCCTTATTGATGATCTTGTCAGGGTTAGGAACTGATGCTACTAGTGGGGCTTCTTGGTTCGCCCTGGTGTGAGCTCTTTTTAGAGCCACTTCGTTTCAATGGAGTTGCCAGATAGATGGTTACAACCCAAATGATGTCCAGGCTTTATCTATCATCAAAGCTGGATCTATGTCGTCTCCCAAGGAAGCTGAGCTTCAATCTCCTCTCCTCGGAAACAATACCAATTTGTTATCACTCTAGGAAACTCTCCTAGGCTGTAAGTCAGAGATGCCTGGTAACTCAATCTTGTTGCAGGAGTTTATTGATTTTCCATGACTTAGATGCTTTAGGCTTGCTTGAAGAAGCTTTTGCCAATGGTGGACTGTGTGCCTCTGGGGGAGTTGGTGAGGGCAAGTTGGAACAATTATCTGCAACAAGTCCAGCCTGTACATTACCTTGTGTCTCTGCTAACTCCTGTTCTGGCTCCGAGTCACTATATGGTAAGTTTAAAGGGTTACTTCCTTCAACAAGGTCCTTGTTCTGTTCACCCTCAAACTGTAACTTTCTTTTGGTTCTTTTTCTTTTAGCAGAGGATGATTCTATCGGATCTCTTGGTGGTGAGATACCCTTCCGTTTTCTATGACTGCTTTTAGGAGTAATGGTCTTCTTAGTGGCATCTTTTTTACCCTTCTCCTATTGTTGCCAAACAGTCTGGAATTCATTCCAGAAGAGGAAGTAGTTCCAATCTACCTGCCTTTTCTTCAATGAATCTTTGACAATGAGAGTAATGAGTCCTTGATGAGACAATCTACTTGCCACCTTAGTGGGTTGGCCTTGACCTGCCTAGCCATTTTTGTGAGGGCTTTGTGCAAGTAAAATGGTAAATTGATGGGAGATCTCCCTGTGAAGTGATTTGAAAGTTTGAAGTGGTAGAACATGACTCTGTTGTGTCTACCTTCACAGGTGATATAGACAAAGATTGCCTTCAGGAGAGATTGCCATTTAGGTTCCAGATAAGACATTGGTATGTCTTTTTTCCATGTAATATCTTTGTGCAGAGGCTGTAGGTAGGATCTAAATTCAATGTTTGAAGGTACAGTTGATTTGAACCAACAATCTCCTGTTCTGGGAAGACCAGTGAACTCAGCTATGGCTGCCTCATCAACCAAAAACTGCTCCTTTCCCACTGTTGTTTTTCTTCCATCATACGAGCTAGCAAAGGTTTCGGACACCTGTTGGTGAAAATCTACCAGTTTTTCATAGTACTTATAGACTCCGGTTTGCTTGAAGAACTCGGCCACCTCAGGGTGAGCCTCAAGGTACCAAACTCCATCCAATTCAACCCTTAGAACTGGCCCTGCTTTCGACATTTAGTAAATGCTGACTATTCCTGCGATTTAGGAAAAACTTCATGCCAGGGAGACATAGACTCTATGATTTAGGGTGACAGGGAGTATGACTCAAAGAAAAATAAATCGAGATAGAGTGACTCAGATTTATGATCGCAAAGCTCAATCACTAACTGAATTTAGGCAACAGACTTATTGAAAACATGCCGAAAATTTCGAGTTTCAGTGAGATGTACATTTAAATTGAAGCAGTATGGTCTTTGAACTACCTGATGACTTGACCTCGCTTGATTGGTATGACAATTGGCTTGATAACAATTTGCTGAACTCGAAATGCACTCGACAATCACCACAAATAATGGGATTATGGTATCTGGATATGCGTTTGCTTGATGAAATCACGGGCTGAAGACTGTCACAATGAATTCTGGATTCGGATTGATAATAAATGGAGATCAAATCAGAGATTAATCAGGGTCATAATGGATCTGTGTCCTTGTGACTGGAGATAGTGAGGGGCTACGTGACTAATCATTTCTGTTAGTTGGGAAACACGCATGAGTTTCTGTGTCTTTGCTGAGCCTTAAATTTGAAATGACAAATGCAGTTAAAAGGACAACAGGTTATCAATCTTCAGATAGATACAACAAGAACATGCATACCTTACCACCTCCATGGAATTTCGGTGGTTATGTTTTCATCATTGCACCAATTGACAACTGGCTCATGTGAAAGCACGAGCTTTTCATTTTTCCCGTTGAAATCTTTTCAGTAGTTAAATGAGATTTTGCTTTTCCCTCTTAACTACCAAGAACGAAGGCTTTCAGTGGTTAATGAGCGCATTTCAAGCTCGCCTAAACCATCGAAACCTGAGATTCTGTCTTTTGCTTGACCGAACCAAATCAAAAGTTCTTTCTAAGTTTATCAACATAAAATATACTCTCTAACCTACCTACAAAAATTTAGAAATAAATTTTGGACCACAATCTATCACCTAAAAAGCAAAATATCCACCAATTTATTTGAGGAGATAACAGATGGCGAAATGAATTCTGAGATATGTTGCAGGAACTCTCAATTTTGGCTTATGGTACACTAAATCTGATAATAATCACCTTTCTGGTTACACAGACAGTGATTTTGCAGGCAGCCTAGATGAAAGGAAAAAAGCCTCAGGACATGTTTTTCACCTGGGCACGAACCTAATTTCATGGGCATCAAAGAAGCAACCAATTGTATCAATATCTTCTATAGAGGTAGAGTATGTCGCTGCTACCTCATCTTCCTGTCAAGTTATGTGGTTGAGAAGAATATTGAAATATATGTCACATACAGAAAAGGATCCAACTCCTATCTTCTGTGACAACACTTCAGCAATTGCTCTATCCAAAAATCATATGTTTCACAAGAAAAGCAAACACATTGACACTCGCTTTCACTTCATCCGTGAGCTAGTCAATAATGGTGATATTACACTTCAATTCTATGGCTCTCGAGATCAGCTCGCAGATATCTTCACAAAGCCACTAGTAAAATCTATTTTTGATTTTTAGAGACAACACTTGGGCATCATCAGTGCTGATGTTTGTAACTGTTGAGTTTAAGAGGGAGTGTTAAATATAATGTAACCTCAACAGTCTGACTATACACTGCTAGCTGTCCTGGCCAGTTGTACTATCATTTGTTTGTGTTCTTGATTTGATTGAGCCTATTTAGCTCAGCTATTTTCCCTTTTCTCGTAGTACTCTTTCACTTGCATTCCTAATATATTGAATTCTATTTCTGCTCTACTCTTTCTCTGTATTCTTTGCTTCACATTTTATCAACACAAACTATCGATATCATCAACAATTTATTGATCGATGATGTTGATTCAAATATCGCTTATGAAATCTTCTCGCATATCGATCCAATCTTGAAACATATATATGATTTATCAACTTCTCTATGAATCAAACATATTTCTCTCGCAAACTTTTCAAAGAAAATTTTGTCCACAACCAAGAGCGGCTCTGCAAGAGACTTCCAAAAAAAATGTGATGAAAAATACAAGATGGTATCCCTTACTATGGAGATCCGACTTGTATATTTTTCCGAGAGAGCCGATTTGATGGGGAATGGAGCCTATCATATTTTTATTATCGACAGTTCCTCCAATCCGCCAGGAATTATCAAAGTATAGACATAGAGAACAATGGAGAAAATGCTCTATCTACAAGAGAGGCTACTCACTAGTGTAGAGGAGAAGAACCTACAAGAAATGTTTCGATCTTTGGACTGAGAAGATCCGATCGAAGAGCCTTAAATCCCGCACACCACCACTATGACTACGCGTCGATTATCTCGAGTTCAAAGCGTTCTACATGGGGCTAGCTCATGGCACTCTGTGCTGGTGCTAAGAAAATGACCTACCAAACATCGATTCCGTCAACAAATGGAAACTAAATAGCCTCATACGACAGAGTGGGGAGGAGCCCACTCAAGATTATTTTCTCTCACTGCAACAAATTGAGAACACCCACAACGATGGCAGCTATGGCCAGGGAAAGACTTATGTCTCACCAGCAATGAAAAAAAATGAAGCGATGAAGAAAGTTCTATGTCTCACTTTGATACCATATTGTGAATCGAGACTAACCAGGATCATACACGATCTTAAAATCCATACATGACCAGCTACATAAATACATAAAGACAATATGTTCTATATTTGATTGATTAATTACAAGAAAAGATCCTCAAATTATAGGATCGAGGAGGCCCAACAAATACCTAAAATTAACCGAGCAGTTGAAAGACTCTATGTGACAGAGTTGTCATGTATTTAGAAGTAGATACAATCTAAACAAACACACGAACATATTACAATGGATGAAAACCATTTGTTAATAAAAAAAATCATTAACAAAAACCATTGACTAAATGAAAACCATCAACCAAAAAAACCATTAACTAAAAACCAACAACCAAAAAACCATTGACCAAAAATGAATGGGCCAAAAACATTAACCTAAAAACTACCCTATACTACAAAGAATATAACACATATCTAACTCTCACGGAGAGAAGAGAAAGAAATCAACCAAGATTGATCGGTCCTCAACCTATGCTTCATGAACCAAGAGATAGAATACTTCCTTTGGTCTTGAAAATAAGGATATATCAATTTTAGGGTTCGAACTAACTTTTGGTTGAGCCACTGACGTGCCTCATCCTATCGAGAGACAAGACCGACTCTTATGGAGGAGAGGGAAGGGATTGGTTGGTAATCTAGTTGGTTGTTGGATCTGCAAGACACCTCCAATGGTAGGCCTTACTAGTTCAAAAGTGCTTTACGACTGGAAAGGAATGGATGGGAGTGATTTTTTTTAAGAGATCCAACAAGCTTCATTACTGCACAAGACCCGGTAGGTAAGGTTGAGTCACAAAATGGTGCAGATATGCATTGATTTATTCATTATTTCTCTAATTACCATTATGAATTATATGAATTATTAGAGATTAGGCGATCTTTGTAGAGGAATTAGCTGAGACAATAATATGAAAGTAATTTGCTATAAATTGATTGTATTCTATAGCATATTAAAACCTAATTGACTTCAATTGGGACTCCTATAAGGAAACACAGTCAACAAAGCTCTTGAGACATGTAAATGCTTGAACAATTAAAATTTTGTGATGAAGTCTATAAGAACACAAGCTTGAACAACTAATTTTTTTTGATGAAGTCTATGAGAGCACAAGCTTGTGAAGACACCTTTTTCCTCTACCAAAAGAATGCACCATCAATATGAATTCTTGGATGAAGTCTATGACAGAAAAAGTTTTCCCTCAAAGCACAAACTTGTGAAGATAGCAACAACACATATCATGCACTAGATTTATAGGTTGATAAAATAATCAACCAAAACATAGCAACAATACAAATCATGCAGGAGGTTTATCTTGGAAAATTCAAACCTAAAAGAACTAGTTAATAGATCTATTAACTAGTTCTTTGACCAAACACAACCAACTTCGTAGTCCCAACTAAGTGAGCCTTCACTACTCGGTATCATCATCATTTTAAAGACTTTCATAACATGCAATCCATGACCTCTAAAACCACAACTACCAAAACCATGTGCCTAAAACCACCACGGTTCACTTAAAAAATTTGATTCTTAACAAAACCCTTATAGTATGCTCTAGAATCTACATCCTGAAGAATTGGAATAATGTGAACAATTGATAAAAAAATGAAAAACATCTAAATGGCTAGAAGTAGTAGTTCTTGATGGAGTAAGCTAACTAGGGAGAAATCTTCCTTCTTTTCAGGCTAAACAATGGGCCTGAATCCTGCCAGATTTTTAGAGGTAGCTTGAGTTTGGCATGGATCAAAGTTATATGAATTTCAAAACCTTACACGAGGGGTTTTTCCCCATTTTAAACTAACCCAGATGCTTAGAAAATTGATCAAACTTCTAAATCGACCAGAAATTTAAAACTGCATCATCGAAAAACATGCTGAAAAAATAACTCGGGAGAGAAGATTACTCCCAAATTAGCCCACTCCATTCTTGATGGAATTGAATTGAAATCGCAAATAGAAACAACACTTTAAGAATGTTTCCATTTGATAGCTGGGCAAGCAACCCCAAGACAAATCTTAAATGCATCAGTGGGTTTAACGAGACATATATAGGGAAGGAGAACCACACGTGGGTTAAAGTAGGTCGCCTTAGTGGGTTTAACGGGTCATATGTAGGGAAGGATAACCACACAAACACATATAGCGGGGACTTATGATCCATATTATTGCAATAATGATAGTGCATGGGATATGGTCCACACTATTACAATAACGATTTATCGTACATGCAAAAGCAACTTGGGACTCTAATGGCCTACAATAATTGGTACAGTTTCTGTACCATTCTCGATATTCAATTTTTTTCCAAATTATAATAATGCCAAAATCCACTTACACATTCTACATACGTGTATTTTATGTTTTAATTTTTCTTGGTCACGTTTTAATTTTCAAATTATAATAATGCCAAAATCTATTTTTTTATTTTTTCCTCTGAAGTTTTTCTTTCCAACTTATAACAAGGCTGCGTGGCAGCGTAGTCCCTGCCGACGAGGTTAGAAAGAAAATTGTGGAAAATGGGGTCAAATTGTAAATGAAACAAAGTGTTTGGTGCAAAATGCATATCACATAAATGTTGTGTGCAACATGTATATCACGGAAGATGGGGCACAAGTAAATGCATTTTCCATATGGACTGGTGAAAGATAAAAATATATGATGACATAAAATTAATAGGAGATAAGAAATATAGAAAATTTAAATGCATTTGTGAACATGGGGTATAAGTAAATGACGGTTGCATTGTTGAGCACCATTTATTTTGAAATGTATAAAAAAAGAAAAGCCTGTAACATATAAAAGAGTAAATGCGTTTGCCATACAGACTGGTGAAGGATAAGAATAAAAGTCTGTAACATATTAAAAATTAAATGCATTTGTCATACAGAGTGGTGAAAGATAAGAATAGAGTCTATAACATATAAAAATTTAAATGCATTTTTATTTGAAATCTGTCAAAAAACAAAAGTTTGTTACATACTGCTAGACATTTTGAAATATACAAAAAAATTAAAGTCTGTTACATATAAACCAGAATTTCAATGCGTTTGTCATGTAGAATGGGATTGGGGCTCCCGCGGAGCATTATAGAAATATGTATAAGAAACAAGACTGTGGAAATAAGATAGATAGCAATAGTTGCAAAATAAAATAATGGAAAGGTACAAGTGTTTTCCTATACATCTGTATTTAAGAAATTGGAATAACTGGGTTGATAAACAAAGAAGGATGCGATGAGTAAACTTACAGTGAGGGTACATATGAGCCTTTTGGCTATTTTCTTGCGGCTGTCGTTTCATTGATGTCGCCGACGACTGCGGTTTCAAGGATGTCCTCCATGACTATTGGAATGCTGGCAACTGCTTGTTGCCTTTTGTCGGTGGCCTGTTTCAATTGCCTTTCGAGCCATTCTTCAATGTAGCCTCTCATCGGGGCGATGTTGATATCATTCCAGATTTTTATGTTGAAAATATCGTTTTCTAATTCCCAGAAGTCGATAGAATGATTAGAGAGAGCCTGATGAATTTCCTCATTCTGTATTGCATATTTGACTAGCCAGTCGTGGATGTGAGCTTGATCAAATTGAAGGATGCTATAAAACTTTTGCAGAGACAAGGTCTCAAACATAGCAACCTGTTTATCAAACTCTTGCTTGGTTAAGGGCAAGGAGTTTGTGATTAAGTGGGGGTCTTGGAAGTCGTAGGTTTTCCCGGCTAAGTCTATATTTGACAGCTTTGTGAATAATATATCTTTCTTCGATATGGCTTGTTCACAT
>JASDQU010193179.1:4457-19190 GCA_032191745.1 Picea mariana | reverse complement strand
TCTATATAAATTATGAAATAGAAAAAGACAATTTACTTATTTATGAAATAGAAGAGGACAATTTACTCTATATAAATTATGAAATAGAAGAAGACAAATATATATAAAGTTCCTCACTACTACCCACCTTCTCTTTTATCAATTTCATAATATAAGATTACTTTATAAATTTACTCTATATAGATTATGAAATAGAAGAGAACAAATATATATATGAGTTTTCTTATATTATTTACTTATATAAATTATGAAATAGAAGAGGAGAAATATATATAAAGTTCCTCACTACTACCCACCTTCTCTTTTATCAATTTCATAATATAAGATTACTTTATAAATTTACCATATATAGAAGAGAACAAATATATATGAAATTTCTGGCTACTACCCATCTTCTCTTTTATCACTCCCACCTTATAAATTGATTCATTGTAAATTTGTTAAATTTAAATATAATTCTTATAAAATAATATAGTTATGGTAAAGTAATGAATATATTTTTAAATATGCATTATAATTTATAAAAATGATGGTGGAAAATGAATTTGAACATCTTTATTTCAAATTAATGAAAAATATTTCATTTAATACCTTTTCCAAATTTACATTAAGATTTTATTCATTTTTTAGTGGTGGAGGGGGGGTTTCACGATCACAGAGGAAACATGTTGGAAACATTTTGCTTGGAAATATTTCAAATAATCTTATAGAGGCCTATTTGTTATGGATGGGTTTCTATATTGCGAAGGAAGCATGACTTAAACAACTAATGGTGTTGGTGGACCAGATGTTGGTCATAAGAGCCATGGTAACCCATGCAGAATTGGGGAGAAATTCCTTGGGTTCCCTTATCTTGAGGATTAAAAAATCGACCTTCAGTTTTGACAGTCTCATTCTTTCATATAAAGAGGGAGCTTCAATTGTAATGTTGATCATTGGGCCAAAGTGGTCTCCCACCTTAGTATAGGAATGTTAATGAAAAATGGGGTGTGTAGTATTAACCTCGCACCTTAATGAATTTCAATATTTCACACCAACTCATTTCAATTTAATGTAAGATTGATATAGGACATGTCAAGGGTTAAATTGTAGGGGGGCACTGTGGTTCACACATATGAATGCACTAGGGAGGTATGAGAGTATTCAATGCTCCCTGTGTGAGTTTATATTGAAATGTGGAATTGTTTTGAAAATGAGGATATGCTCTGCAATAACGGTCACTTGGCAGATAAGGAGACATTCTGATATGGTATTGCTTGAAGGGAGGTGGATTGGGTTTTAAGGTGGCAATGTGGTTTTAGATGTGGGTTCTATGAGTTTAGTGGCGATCAAAGGAATTTGTGGGTGGCGAGTTTGGGATGAGTGGCGAACTCAATGTCGTCACTTTTCTTGGTGAAGTCCAAGAAACCTCAGGTTTTATGGTGACTTTTGATTGTTGTTGTTTCGATAAAAGTACATCTTATTTTATCAAAATAGTTTTTTGTATTTTTTTTTTCAAAAAGATTGGGATTGGTATTAGCTATTTGGGGGTTGTTTAGTCTGGTTCCATTAGCAGTTTTGTGAAAGGTTTCTTTGAGGTAGGAATACACAATCTAGACTGGAGGGAAGCTCAAAAGATTCTTTGTAGGCATGAAGAAGTTAACCAAGCGAACAATAATGCTCTCCTCAACATCATAAAATTTCATGCACTGGAACAAGCTATTGTAAGAAATGCGACCAACACTATGAATCTTCTCCATATATAGATGTAGAAAATTGACTCACTAGAGGCTAAATGTCAACGACTATGCTACCTGGTTCTTCCTCAATGTCTAGATTTTCTCTCTCATGCCTTCAACAATCATGATTCTATAAACTCATTTCAGCAAAATCTTAGGGATGATGAGACAATGGATCAATTCCATGACCCTATGGAAGGGGAAGTGGAAATGGAAGAAGGTTCTTAGTCCTCAAGACCAAAAATAATTAGGCCTATTTAGTGTTTTTCTCACATAGCTATACGAGTGCCCACCCCAAGCTTGTTAGGGAATATGCATATGAGAAAAATGACCCGGCACCAGTACTTGATGTACTGGACACAAATGTCATCAGAAAGTAGAACAAAATGTTGAAGTATCTAACAAGATACCCTATTCTACTCTTGTCTCCATATATATGATACTCACCCCAATCGCACTCGAGACAGAGTTGGCCAATATGTCGATGATGGTGTTGAGAGTAATCATAGTTGATGCAAGGAGAGTGGAGGCCATTATGTTCTTCCATAGTGTCTACACTACAATCATAGCATTCATTATTCCATCCTAGAAAGAAAACAAATGTTTTAAATCACCAACCATATACTTTATAATATCCATTGGGGGGATTTGATTAAGTGACTCCCTATCATCATCATGTCAACCTAGATATCTCTATTGAGGGAAACACTTATGACCGCAGTGGTGGTAAGATGGTGTAATATCCTATAGAGAAGACACGTGTGGTAATCATTCAACAAGAGAAGAACTGTAGGGAGAATGCTAAAATCCAAACACTATTTCTCTAAACCCATTTTTTGACTTTGAAAATAACATGGAGGAGGTGCTTCAATCTCAACCCTAGAAGCTACACTAGAGAGTCATGGTTAGACCAAATTTTGGAAATCTAAACCATCTGCTCCCCCTTTAACCCAATTTGTAGAGCTTTACTAGAAAATGTTGCCATGGGATTGTTCCTTAAATGTGGTTGCAAGGGCACCTCAAGTTCTTATTTGTGAGTGGAAAGAATAAGGTTTGAGTGGAAAAAAGATCTATTATTTTCATTGTCCATGGAAACTTGAACATCCTCATATCATCAATATTGTCATACATTGCCATTGCTTGCAAATGTTCAACATAATGTCGATCATTGCTCAAAAGTAACTAGGGATTATGATTACATTAAATTAGATTAAACCTTAAGCTCTTCATAAATTAAACCCTTAATTAAATGGGATAACATATAAGGCATGCATGCAAGCCCTAAATTCAAATATATGAACAAAAGTGAAAACCATTCAAAATAATAAAAAAGAACATTAAATTCATCAATCAAATGAAATTACTCACCAACAAAGACATTATTGTAATGACTCTTTTCTTATTACTATGAATAATTTCATAAATAAACCTAAACATGGGCTAAATTATAATTAATTATTATATAACCTTAATTGATTACAAGTTATTAATTAATTGTTTTGATTATACTTAGCTGAAGTATGATTAACTCCTTGATTAGGGGTTAAGGAATGAGTAATTATTAAATAAGACATTAAATGATTAATTATTAAATTAGTAGTTAGTGATTAATTGATTATTAATTAAAGTAATTGATTAATGTATTAAAAAAGGGAAAATAAAATATAAGTTTAAATGGGTTACGTATCCCATAAGGGATAACGTAACCCATACGTAAAATGAACATTAATTAAGGGATAAGACTATTAAAGAGACATAAATGTATGGATAAGGTTTGGTGAGGAGTGAAGGTTCGAGAAGGTGAAGGAGGCATAAAGGAGGAGGAGGATGGATTTTTGGTGGGGGATTCTCATTCATGCAGTTACGGGAGGAGATTTTGGGAGCTTGAGACAGAGTTAGAACAGTGGGATTCACAGTGCACACCGGGGCTGAGGGGTTTTGGGCTCGGAGGGCTAGGACGTCCGTAGATGTCTTAGGGCCAGGCGTACTGGTCGACAGGGTGGTGGTTTTGGGGTGTTCAAGCGAAGGTTCAAGCTTAGCATCAGTGACAGGTATTTTCAAAATTGTGAAGTGTTTACTAAATTTTAACTTGTATGCAAATTATTATGTAGATTTAAATTGTTATGCAAATTGTTTTGGAAAATGTTATTTTATTTATCCAAATTTGGGAATGAATATGCATGAGTAAGCAAATTTTTAGTAAGTTTCAAAATTTCTGCTCTGTTTTAAATTATGGTAGCTTAAATGAAATCCTGGTTGTTACAATTATAAAGAACAAAAATGAAAATATTTCATTTTTTAATTAAAAAAGAAAATTAAAAAAATCATCCAATTAATATTTATTTTATTTTATTTTTTAATTAAAAAAGAAAATTAAATAAATCCTCCAATTAATCAAATAAACTCATATTAAAACATGACCCACTCAAATAAAGTTATATAAAATATATATATATATATATATATAAACATAAATCTTTAAACAATTTATTTAAATATTTATAAAAAAATTCAAATTATTTACCATCTTTATCCAAAATATTTTTAGTTTATCTTAAATACAAAGATATCAACATGTTAAATTGGGTCAAGTTATGTCAAGTTATCATAACGAAAGTCTTATAAAATTTTACCACGATTGATATATTTTTGCTTTATCCTAAATATATGAAGTAGTTGAATTGAGTCAAGTTATCAACATATAAGACTAGTGAATCAACCATAAATACTATAAAAACTCGTACTAAATGGTATGTTTCATTTTTATTTCACCAAAAACATTTTATAGGCGAATTCATTAACACAATCGATTAAATTATGGGGAAGATTAAAACATTTTATAACACAAGGAATTCATTAACACAATCCATTAAATTATGGAGAAGATAAAAAAAAATTATAACACAATCGATTAAATTATGGAGAAGATTTCGATTTGCACAAGGTCAGAATTGAATTAATTTTGATTGACGCCAGTTTGAGCTCACATCTCAAATAAATAAACTCTGGGCTCCCATAGACAATGTTATTTTACCCACCTGGCCACCACTATAAGGTTGGTAGATCGAATCTCTGCCTTGCAAAATAAATCGAAGAGGGTAAATGAGCTATGTGGATTGAGGATAGACTCAACCTACTAATAGGTTCTCCAAGGGCTCCAAGATAGACTCCTACTATTTTGGCATAGGGCCAATTGGAGAATCCACACACCTTATCATGCGAGATGTAGGGAAAGGGATCGATTCCCTAATAGTAACTATACACTTTAATGTGAGTTGTGCATTCCCACTTCTCTTCATGTATAGTATATAGGCACTGCATATACTTCCATGAACTCGTGCAAGTATATTGTTATGTGTGTTAAACGATGTGAACATGAAAAATATGCATTCATACAAAGTGGATGCCATGTGGTGAGTTTTAATTTGATATGCTTTCGGATGCCATGTGGTGAGTTTTAATTTGATAGGTTTTCAATTTAATATATAGATATATTTTAATGAATGTCGTTAGAGATGGTGATATAGGATACAATAGCTTATATAATGGGTATCATTTTTCAAGAGATTAAAGTAAGAAATTATGATAAATAGGGTTAGTGTTATATTAGTAAGATCCAAATTATGGATTTGGTCTATTTTATTAGACTTAGTCTTTTAAAATTTGCATTAAGATTTAGTTGTTTTATTAATTTTATTTTCAATCTTCTTTGTTTTGCCTATATTTTTATTGTAGTTTTACTAGATTCTTTTAAAATGTCGATTTCCAGTTTTTAATATCCAAATTCATTGTTTTCTTGATTTATGAGTACATTGCATGGTGTAGGAAAATGTGTTGCTTAGTTTTTACTTTCCATTTCCATGTATTTGACAAAACCTTTCTTCCCATGATCTTAGGTTGTTCTCATCTTACTATATCACATCTCAACATGTGTGAGTTGGTTCTTAGTTGTGTTATTCATGTTTTACACAACATGATATGTTATGTTTCAAATGGTTTTTCACTTTGATCTCCTATATTCTCTATTGAAGTTGTTTATATAGTGTTGTTTTCTTTAGACGTGTATTGTCCATTTTCTTTTGTTTAGCATTCTTCCCCTAATGGGATGTTCCATGCGGGTAGGCCCGTTCATATATGTTAGATGACCATTGGGTCACCCACCATCGCCTATCTCTATAACCTTTATTCTATGAATGCCACAACTATAGACTTGTCTGACCCTCTTCCTCTCACCAACACAACGGTCTTACTTGTGGGAATTGTTAGACAAAACCTGCAAAATATCTTGGTCTCTAGCTGAGATGGATATGCAAACTCAATGTTTCTAAATTCAACTTCATCGCTAACCTCCTGCAATATTTCTCCTTCTAGATCATCTAAATCAATGATGGGATCTCTATCAATCATGTCAAAGATGCTTTTATGAGCAACCCGTGCTTCTAAAAAGTATCTAAGATTCAGAAGTACAATACCTAGACCTCTGCAGAGACATCAATTATTCCAAAAATTTAGTTTGAAATCCTTTGTGAAATGGGGTAAATTTGTCATTCAGCAAGATACAAAATTATAGAAGCAATCAAAAGAGAAAAATTGATAGGGAGAAATCTTACAAGTGTTGATATTATGGTAGTTGTGGGAGGTATTAAACCTCCACGTGTAACCCTGACAAGAATAGAATATTCCGAGAAGCAAGAGGAAACCCTAAAGCATTGAACATAACCCTAGAAGACAAGTTGACTAAAGAAAATAATTAATATTTAGTTTTCAGCCTCCAGAGAGAGAAAACAACCCAGACAGCTAAGGAAGAGAAATATAAATACAATATGACATAGCTCATTTGGACACACACAACTAGCAACTGCAGAAATCTAGTGCGCACTACAGAAATTTAGTAAGTGCGCAGGTCTGGAGAGTAGCTGCAGCTATTGCAACTTGTATTTTCGGTTTTAGGCTTAGACTTTCTCTTGGTTATGGTTTGGACTTTCTGCCTTGTGCACTAGCTCTAGAGAGAGGTACGCTACATTGATTAGCTATTATGCCTAGGGTTTGCTTCCAGAATTATTCTTTATCAAGGTTAAGGTGCTCGGAGGTGGCTTTGGCCTATGGTTAGGTGACAATATTTCTATATTGTCTATGGTTAAATGAGCACACCAACTTTTCTAACAGGTTATGGGCCCACATTATCTTAAGACATTCTAACCGCTGGAAGATAGATTGGGACGATTTTGCTTAGTTGCAGTTGCAGTCAAGTTTTTGTTCCAGCAACGAAACCCTAACCCTCTTGTTAAGCCACCTTAAGTGAATATATTGACCTAATTTTTTGATAGCCTAGTGCGCCCTAACCTAACACACATCTTGGTACTATTAGTAAGCTAAGACGTCAAGTTTGAGTTTTTGGTCAAAGTCAAAGGTTGACCAAGTCAAAGCAGTCATGACTTACTCTATGAAGTTAGAAAACAATTTAGAAGGGGCTTCTAACTTCAGAGCATGGAAGACAAGGATTGACCTCATGCTTGCTAAGAATAAAGTGTTGGATATCATGAAAGGAAATATCGTGGAACCACAATTTGAAGAAGGAAAAGAGAAGGAACCTCAGAATGTTACAGTTATGAAGAAGTTCAAGGACAATGACATCAATGCCATGAGTATCATAGTGGACTCTATAAATACCACTTGATACCCGACATCTCTCATCTTGAATCATCTAAGAAGATGTACGATGGCCTAAATAATCTCTTCTCAGTCAGAAACATTGGACAAGTAATGAGTCTGAAGAATGAGCTTCGTGACATGAAAATGAATGATGATGAAAGCATAACATCATACTTTGTGAGAATCTCTCAGTTAAGAGATCAACCACAAGCTATTAAAGAAATCATTTCAAGGAACTAGTAAATATAGTACTCAACAACCTTTCCCAAGACATGGGATGCATTTGTCGCAATCATGAACACAAGAAAGGAGTATCTCACATTTGAAGAAATTTTGACTTCTTGTGCACAAGAAGAATCAAGGATTAACACAAAAGAGAAATCCCAAAAGAAATACGATGACCAAGCCTTCACATCAAAAATTAAAGAATTTTAGGAATAAGAGAAAGTTTGGCTTAAGGAAGGAAACAAACGAAGCATCAATTGCCGAAGAAAGGGAGTCCTCAAAGAAGGCCAAGCAGGATAAACCAAACTTCTTCTTCTAAGTCAAGGTAAAAACATTCTTCAAAGTTCTTGTACATACCATGTTTACATAGTTTCTGTACATATCTTGCATATCTATTTCTTAGAAGATAAGATGTTCAAGTGAAACAATACCTATTGAAGAATAACACGATAAGGATTTCTATCACGATGACTACAAGTCAAGCAATACACATGAAAAGATGAAGTACATTGAAAACCCTTGGTAACAGTTCCTCTGGAAGCTATTATATAAGTAAAAACTTCYAGATAAATCGAAATTAGAATCAAACTTGAAAGAGACCCAGAAGAAGTCAAAATAGAAAGAAGTTAGCAATCAAGAGGAAATTAGAAAAAGACTTGTGACACTTTGCAGAAGGCAATAAGGATGCAGATAGAAGTGTGGACTCTCTTAGATAAAGAGAGCCGATTACATAATTCCAAAAGAAGAGCATGCATTCATGCATGAAGCAATGATTGAGATGGAGCTAATCCTAAATGATATGATCCATTGAGGATTATGAAGTGTTTGTCCATGTTCCAATTGAAAGTAGCAACCATGATAAACAACACATGTTCAGTTTGACTCTAGAAGTCTTCCTTGAAAAGAAGCCTTAAAGTGTCCTTGGTTGTCCATATATAGAAGAACCCATGGACCCAAGAGCTAAAGAGAGACATAAGGAAGAACATGAAGATTCCAAGAAAGAAAGAAAAGCAAGAACAACCAATTATTATACCGAGAATCACAAGGCTATCAGTTTGGTTTGAACCCACTAAGAAGCAATCAAGCAGAAGAAATGGAAGTTATGATAAAGAACAATGTATGTAAGAAAATGCGAAAAAGACTTATGAATGGAAGCATTGCAAGATTCAGAGTTTCTTCCAGAAGGAGGGAGAAGACTATGACAACAAATTGTTCTAGTAAACCAGATATACCTCTTGTAGTATCCATGGATTGGAATTTACATGTAAAAGACTGTTCTTCCCAATAAAGCAAGTGAGAAAGAAGCTTATACCAGAAAGAGACCCATGTATGCAAATATATGAACACCTTGTATGGATTCAAACAACTTGATGTAGAGTATCTCATATACAACAGAAGCGTGGTGAAAACTTTCTATGAAAAAGATAGTGTATCAAAATAGTTACTCAGAAGTCTGGGATGATGGATTTCTAATCTATGGAAAAATCTTACGATGACAAAAGAAATGCTACTTGGATATGTTTCAGTTTGAGCCTTACCACGATGTCATGAGCCAACAGGAAACATAAGTGTTGAATTCGACCATGATATATTGTAATGATCAGAGATATGTGAAGACTTCAGAGAAAACCAGTGTTCCATGACAAATCAGAGTACATTGAGATCACGCATTATATTCTCCATGATGAAGTCCAGAAAAGAGAAGTGGTTCTCCAATATATATCCATAGATGAGCATATAGCATATATTTTGGTAAAGCCTTTGGAAAATCATTTTTCAGTTTGAAAAATGGTCCAGGATGAGCAGTTCCTTTCCAGTTTGAAAAGTGGTTTGAGATTTCTGACGGACAGGCATTTTCTAGTTCAGAAAATGGTCCATATTGGACAGTCATTTTGGTAATGAAAATGGTCCGATAGATTGTTGATGTACCATAGGCAATGATTCCCCTTGTGGCCAGTGTGGGAGAATGGTCTAGGAAAATCATTCTTCTTGGTAGTCACTCTGAGTAGTGGTCAAGTAGAATGGTCCGCCTCGTCGGGAAATCATTCTTTCGAAGTTCATAGTTGTGAGCAGTTTCAAAGAATGGTATGTTTTGGAGGTTGGTGCGGGACAATCATTTCCATTAGGAAATGGTCCAGATAGTCATTCCCTAGGGAAGACTCATTCTATCTAGGTTGCACTATGATTAGTGCCGGAGGAATGGCCTAGTTAGGTGAATGGTCCAAATTCAACAATTAGGGACATGCATTCCCTAAGGTAGACTCATTCTCTTTAGCTTGCACTATGATTAGTTTCAGAGGAATGGCCCAGTTAGGTGAATGGTCCAGGCTAAAAAATCAGGGACAATTATTATTCTATGCTTGAGAAGAATAGTCCAGATAGCCCATGGATGATGTTTTACCTTCTGAGGGTAGATGCTTTTCCAGATATCATATATGTGAGTGGAAGAATGGCCCACATGACTTAGTTTATATCATGATATTGTTTTATGTAGGTTGATATCGGATGATAAGATTGTTGTGGAGACTGTATGTCTCTAGACAATAKATGTATGCTTGTGGTGGATGTGTTCCACTGGTTGTGACTATGCGTCATTGATTAAGTAGTTGTGTGCTACTTGGTGTGGTTGTGTACCACTGGATAGTAGTTGTGTACTAATATGGATATACACAATTGTGTTATATTGAATGGAATTGTTYTGATTGCCATGAAGACTATCATTCGTGTTGGAAATGATTATCATCTAGATGGATAGTGAGTGTGCTGGTGGACAGATATTCTCCAGGAGGAAAATGGTCCAGGACATTTATTATTCTAGGACGTATGTTTGGATTAGAAGAATAGTCCTTGTAGCCCATGGCATGGATTCCAACATCTGTTGGAATAGTTATTCTTCTAGGACATATGTCTGGATTAGAAAAATAGTTCTTGTATCACTCTGTGGAGTGAGTGACTTATCCAACATCATGCCTGATTACTCAGATGGAGTATGGATTTGAGATATGATATAGTTGATGCTATCATATGATACTGATAGTGATGATGGTGCTCATGATTTGATCATGAGATAGCCGGTGTGGATATGATGATGCTACCGGTTGAATGGTATGTTTGTGCTCAAGACCATTACCTTTAAATACCTCCCTAGCTAGGAGGGAGTGTTGATATTATGGTAGTTGCGGGAGGTATTAAAACTCCACATGTAACCCTAACAAGATAAAATATTCTGGGAAGCAAGAAGAAACCCTAAAGCATTGAACATAACCCTAGATGACAAGTCGGCTAAAGAAAATAATTGATATTGAGTTTTTATCCTCTAGAGAGAGAAGTCGGCCTAGACATCTAAGGAAGAGCAATATAAATATAGGATGCTAGAGCTAAATTGGACACACACAACTCACAACTGCAGAAATCTAGTGTACACTGCATAAATTTAGTAAGTGCGTAGGTCTGGAGAGTAGCTGCAGTTGCAACTACTGCAACTTGTATGTTCGGTTTTAGGCTTGGACTTTCTCTTGGTTATGGTTTGGACTTTTTGCCTTGTGTGCTAGCTCTGAAGAGAGGTACACTACATTGATTGCCTATTAGGACTAGGGTTTGCTTCCATAATTATTCTCTATCAAGGTTAAGGTGCTCGGGGGTGGCTTCGGCCTATGGTTGGGTGAAAATATTGCTATATTGTCTATGGTTAAATGAACACACCTACTTTTCTAACAACAAGCTACCCACACGTAAGCAAATTGAAGTCACAAAAATATTTCCTCCTAATCAAATTGAAGTCACAAAAATATTTCCTCCTAATGCGTCATGACACATAGCCAATCTTCTACCATACCATGCATTGAAAACCTAGTTACTAAAGGGCACTCCTTCACTTCCTACTACCAAGCCTTTAACAAGATCTTGTTTAAGGCCAAGCTTTACGGTTCCATTAAGAAAATTGGAGAACTTGGCTTCTAGAACAAGGATTTTGGTGAATAAGGAGATGGCATTGAAACTGACCATGATGTCTTTCTCATCTAGATGAAGATTGCAAGTTTTCCGCATGAAGATTAAGGAATCTTTGATAAATGAGGGGGTTTGGACTATGAAGAAATGAATTTTATCATGAAGGAAATGAGCTAAGGCATAAGTAGGAACTCCAATAGCACTGATTATGGTTCTAAGAGGGTTATCTATTTTATGAACTTTAGGTTGTCCATAGATCTTAAGGGTTTGAGGGTTATGAGGAATAAGAAGTTTCTAAGTGGAAGGGTGATGGGAAGAAGACTTTATGGATTTAGTAACTAAGTTAGTGATTTTTTGATGAGATTCCATGAGAGACGTTTACATAATGAAGAGGAAAGAAAGTCATAATCAAAAGTTTTCATAACAAGTATTGGATTACCATTATCATATTTTAAAATAACCACATTAGGGATATCATTAAGCCATCAAAAGGATCGAAATCCATATTTTTCTCAATTTTACACAAAATGTACTATAAACAAAATTGTATTAAAAAGATTGCATTATTGTAGACCAAAACTAATATTGTTAAGATAATGTCAATATCTTATAAATTATAAATACAATTACACGTACATCAAGCTCACAAATCACAAATCCAATGGCATTATTGGAACATTAGGTTCCTTGGTAAACCTCACCTTGTCGGATTAAGGGAGTTGACCATTCTTTGGATCAACCATCGACTAAATATGGTTGACTGTGTCCACATTCATATTTTAGATCCACTTTTCGTGGACAATTACAACCAACATGACTCTATGGTTGTTGGTTTGGTCCATGACCAAACCTATTTATAGATGACCCTCAAATCGTTCTATCATCATTGGATCATGAAGATCATTTGTGCTTCAGTGAAATGGTGTCTTTAGACACCACCACCACTTTCAGATCCTCTATTCTCCTATGTAGTTACTTTCTTGTCCCAAAATGGTAAGACATTTTAAACTTCACCTGCAACAAATAAAAAATTCTTGGTTGTAGTGAGGCCAGGTGTAGCCATGCACCACCCACAATAACTCGAAACACCATCTGTGTCCTCTCCAATTGGATGGTCCCTTAGATAGAAACCTTGAAGCCTCATCTCCAAAGTTGTTGGGCATGAGAACCTTTGCGTGGTGTATGATTTAATTACTTTGTTAACAATTTACAACTTTGATTTGTTTTCTGGCACATTATTAACCAATCTTGATAGTCTTAGATTGATAGTATATCTGAAGATGGGTCAAAGATTGCATGAACTTCGTGAGAAGAAAGTTGTTGATTAGATTCGTCAAGAAGTCATTTCACTAAAATATGTTTTTTTTCTTTGTTGCAGAAAGAGAATACTGAATTGAAAATCAATTGAAAACTGAATTTACTTTGTTTCATACTATTGTCACTGGGAAATCCAGGAGGATTGTTGTCTTGGGGAACACGATGGGAATATTTTTCCAAGATCTTGCAGATGAATTTTAGGTCAAGGCTAACCTTGTCGATGATCTAGAGGAGGAAGTGAAAGCTCTTTCTCATATAGAAAATCATGACTTGAAGACAAACATTTTCCAGCTGGAAGAGATCAATTCCTAGCTAACTGTTTAAGTTGCCCACTTACAGGCCTATTCTGATGAGCTTCATGAATAAGTTTCTCCTCTTCAAGTAGAAAAAAATGATTGTTTTATCAATATCAGGATTTGAAATAATATTATGATGTCTTGCTACCGCAACTAACTTACAAGAATGAGATTATTCAGGGATTGCAGGACTGCAAACAGAACCTTGAAGAAGAAGTTCGCCGACTATAGAATGATAAGAAGAAGATTGATGTTGTTGAGTTGACAAGCTCACCTATTACTTCTTCACCCCTGATTCTCTTTGTAAGAAATATGTTTTTGATTTATGCACTACACCAACACATATTTCTTTGACCACTAACAATGTTATTTCTACGAGTTTTGAGAAACACACTATAGGTATTGGGTCCCATTTTCTAAGCAAAATGGGCTATAATAGAGGAGGACTTGGGAAGAATGGACATGTTATTGTCGTTCCTATTACCCCTGATATGAAGTCACCTATAATAGGTCTTGGATATGATGTTGTTGTTTCCTCCTTGCCTACACTTAGCCTTGCTACAACCAAGAAATTTTTAGTTGTTGCAGGTGGAGTTCAGACTAGTTTTCCAGAAGAGCAACCTATTGTTGATTATGTTGAAAAGATTGATGAGTTGGTTGTTCCTACCATGCCATAATTTAAGAATGTTGTTGCACATGACACCGTTGCTGATATGCCAGGTTGTTTTACTTTTGTAAGTTAACTAGAACATAAGCCTACATTCTATGATCAACTAGAACATAAATATGTGCCATCTCATCATCCTCATAAGAATCTGAAGAATTTTCCCAATAATTGGTATTCTTGGAATAATGAAAATTGTTCTTTCAGAACTTTGCAGAAAAGACATGAAAGACATAATCATGGACTAGTGTTGGCTACCAAGATAGATTGTGGTTGGATTGATGGATGGTCATGGAATAATATTAACAGATGCTTGAGGACTTCATACATATGTGTATCGTCAATTGTACAAACTTATAATGTTCCTCTCTGTTGCCATTGATTCATTTAGCATGGCTTGAGGTTCGACCAGAGATGACAATGGACTGGAGTTTTGACTAAGTGTTCGTCGACTGAGTTTTGATTGGGTTGTCTGTCAACTGGTGTTTTCAATGAGAAATATTGCTGCTACTTATAGATCCCTCAGTTGTTTTTAGGGGGGGATTGCCACTGCTTATCACACCTACCTGATACATAGACTATTTGGATTAACATAGGTTATTGGATTGACAAAGATTGTTGGATTGACATAGATTGATTATCTTGATGTGTTTCTTGTCTAGTCGATTAGTTGACTGGCTCTTGATGTCTTGTTGTTTAGTTGATTGAGACTGTGTTTTGGACAATAGTTTTTCATTGGATGACTACCTTAATAGTACTTCATTACATGTGTTTGATCAATTTTGATGGTGACAATGTTAAGACTTTTTCAGGACTGTTGTTGTACTATGTTTGATCAAACACATGTAATGAAGTACTATTAAGGTAGTCATCCAATGAAAAACTATTGTCCAAAACACAGTCTCAATCAACT
>JASDQU010193177.1:7050-26504 GCA_032191745.1 Picea mariana | reverse complement strand
CAAATCCAAGCAAAGACAAGTGGATTGAGGTTGGAAAGGTGAGGGAGCTATACCCTCATCTTCAGATAGACTGAAAATAATCTTTTGGAGGTCCAAAAGCTTTCCAATGGGGAGGTGTGATCCAGGGGATCAAATTTTGCTCAAAAATTAAAAGTGCTCAGAATCACTTCAAATTGAATGGGAGAATAGGCCTCATCATTACAAACCCAACACAACTTGTTTGGGTTCAAACGGACATCAGGAGAGAGAGATATCTTGTTCTATTCAAAATGACAAATAGGCAAAAAAAGGGATGCTGACTGTACAGTCTGTACAGATACTGACGTGGCAGTCCATACGAAATGTAGCAGGGCTGAGTGGTAGACAGTTGGAAAATGTGGATGAATGATATTGTGATACATGGCAGTATTTGGTTGGTTGTACGGTGCCACGTGGCCCAGTCATGTGCTGCCACATGGCACCCTATTATTGGTTGCTTGTATAAAATTTTATTGGAGTCCACCGGATTCGACCCCGTGACCTCCACCCATATGTATAGCCTTTGCAAAGTCTGCGCTGCCAACACACCCCACCATATTCCTTATTATATATATGGTTTCACATAAATTTAAGTTTGAGTTGTTGTGTGTTGGCGCCGGGGTCCGGGATGGGGGGTCGCATATTTGTTGCCATATGATCATATGTTATACCATATGCGCACGTGGTTTGAATTTGGAATTCGGTTCAAACGGTTATGCAAACCAATGCCCACCACTTGTCATGACCACACTTGCTCTTAAATTTTTAGCCCTGTTTTGCATTTGCGCATGGTCACATGGGCCACATGACCTCGGCCTTGGTAGTTAGGGGCTAGGTGCGCCCATAACCATTCTACAGTTCACACCATTTGTGCAGTTGCACCCGGTGCTGAGTTTTAACGCTTAAATGTGTGTGGGGGCTAGGTTGAGCCAACAAGGGTGCAATTTGTCGATCCAGAGACAACAAGTTTGAAGGGGAACTTCCAGGAAGCCTATCTTCTTCAATTTTTGGCCAAACGAGGTGCCGAAAAAGCCCAGCTAGGGGTTTTTGGACGTTCTGAAGTCATTGGAGCCATCTATTTAGCATTTTGAGCATTTTAAAGTACATTTTTGAGCAATTTGAGCAAATAATACAAAAGATCCATTGGAAGCTGGACCAGAAGATGTAGCCCAAGAGAGGGGTGAACTCCTTTATCATTTGTTGTGTTATGTGTTTTATGTTCACTGTTTATTTCTGTTGTTTATATGCATCTTGAATGATTAATTTATATAAAGGTTGTGTTGCAAAGTTGATCCATTTGCATTTTAACACATGAAATAAATCTTGCAAATATTTTCAAGAATTCAAGTCTTCTTCATTTTTAGATCATTGAAGGACATGAAAAGGAGAGGTTTATTGAAGGAAATCATCTATGATCCATATTAAATATATATCATGATAGTTTCATGCATTTAATATCCAACGCATATAATGGATTAGTGACCTTATGAATCAAGTTAATAGTTTTCTGATATATGAGAATATAAATATGAAGATGTTAAGCACCACATGCTAGAAAACCTTGAATAAGTCATCCACAAAAATGATTGACAACATACATCAAACTCATTCAATACATGTACTATACCATCAAACCTTACAACCATATAAAATCATTAAACACTTGTGAAACTGTATAAGGTAGGATGACAATGTGTCAACCACTCATACAAATTTCAACAAGACATCATAGGTAAAATAAGAATAATGAAGACATTTGAAATCATAAGATAAAAAGAGATAATAAATATCCATCAAAACAATCATCAGTCAAGACCAAACCTCAACTCCCTGCAAATAGGCAAAGAAAGAGCAAAAGAATCATGCAGTAGAGGATTAGGCAATAGGATTAAAATTTTAGTAGGGGGGCTTTTTCCTTTCACTTGTAGAAGTAAAAAAGGGAAGGGGGGGTTGTTGTAGACACAACAAATGGCGACACACTAGAAGAACCATTTATCTCTATCAATAGAAATCTAAGGCATGTACTTCATATCTAAAATTTAAAGATAGGTTCAACAAACTACATAAAATTCTTCAAATATCCATGAGTACCACAATGACACCAAGAATCTAAAATATGTGACCCAATATTTCTAGTGCTTTAAATCTAACACACCCTTTTCAAAGAGCCAATT
Source organism: Picea mariana (assembly GCA_032191745.1). Lineage (NCBI taxonomy): Eukaryota > Viridiplantae > Streptophyta > Pinopsida > Pinales > Pinaceae > Picea > Picea mariana. The sequence goes on along the minus strand of JASDQU010193177.1, from coordinate 24,312 downwards.
ACTGAGATAAGTTCATTTATTGGCATCACAGTTCATATTGGTTTTGTTTTGACCATGGGCTTTCACATTTATTAACAAGAAAACATCTACATAAGTGTGTTCCTCACTTCTCTTTTCCTGGCATTGTTTCGCTACCAGCGAGTGTCCATAGCCCCGATGAAGTTGCCTCAGTTCCATACAAGCATAGCCCTATTGCAAGGAGGCATCCATAGCCCCAAAGGGCTTACTTGTACTTCCCACACTAGTAACAATTATTTCAAATTCCTTTTTTATTTCATAATATGTTCACCCTTTTAGATTTTAGATATAGGTATGCATATACACAAAGGGTGTGAAGGAAGTAGGGTGATACGAGAGTTTATTTGGTTTGCTGAGAATATGTTATGAATTTTAGTTTAACCCACAGGTCTCCCCAAAAACCATAATAGTATTGGTCATTATATTAATGTAAAGTGGATGGAGCTCAAAGAAAAGAGTGTATATACACTTTGTTACACTTATGGATTATCATGGTACTCTTTCACATTTATTAACAAGAAAACATCTACATAAGTGTGTTCCTCACCTCTCTTTTCCTGGCATTGTTTCGCTACCAGTGAGTGTCCATAGCCCCGACGAAGTTGTCTCGGTTCCATACAAGCATATCCCTATTGCAAGGAGGCATCCATAGCCCCAAAGGGCTTACTTGTACTTCCCACACTAGTAACAAATATTTCAACCTCCTTTTTTATTTCATAATATGTTCACCCTTTTAGATTTTAGATATAGGTATGCATATACATAGAGGGTGTGAAGGAAGTAGGGTGATATGAGAGTTTATTTGGTTTGTTGAGAATATGTTATGAATTTTAGTTTAACCCACAAGTCTCCCCAAAAACCATAATAGTATTGGTCATTATATTAATGTAAAGTGGATGGAGCTCAAAGAAAAGAGTGTATATACACTTTCTTACACTTATGGATTATCATGGTATGCTTTCACATTTATTAACAAGAAAACATCTACATAAGTGTGCTCCTCACCTCTCTTTTCCTGGCATTGTTTCGCTACCAATGAGTGTCCATAGCCCCGACGAAGTTGCCTCGGTTCCATATAAACATAGCCCTATTGCAAGGAGGCATCCATAGCCCCAAAGGGCTTACTTGTACTTCCCACACCAGTAACAATTATTTCAACTTCCTTTTTTATTTCATAATATGTTCACCCTTTTAGATTTCAGATATAGGTATGCATATACATAGAGGGTGTGAAGGAAGTAGGGTGATATGAGAGTTTATTTGGTTTGTTGAGAATATGTTATGAATTTTAGTTTAACCCACAGATCTCCCCAAAAACCATAATAGTATTGGTCATTATATTAATGTAAAGTGGATGGAGCTCAAAGAAAAGATTGTATATACACTTTCTTACACTTATGGATTATCATGGTACACTCAGTAGGAACATGTGTTCCACCACAACTATCAGTCCATACCTACAGCTGAGAACTTCATGAACGTTCACTCGGATAGAGTATCCCATGCATCTTATGACTTGTAGAAAATTTCTTCGGTATGTGACTAAAATTGGACCATCCCCTCATTGAAATTTAAAGAGTAATCCTCAAGGTAGATTGGGATTCAAATCATCTTAGGTAAATACGAACAGTCGAATCAAAAGAAGGAATCAAGTACAAACAAAAAGAAGGATTGAAATTAGAAATCAAATTCATGAAAAATAAAATTAAGATAAAAGAAATCTAAAGTTGAAATGTCAGTGATTAAAAGGGTGAAAATTGGCTGAAAAATAAGAATAGAACCTAGCAGCAAGTAATAAATTTGGTGGTGGAAACAAAGAAAGTATTTTTAGTTAAATCTCAAAAAGTAAGCTAAGGGAAGAAAACCAATCAAGAAATGTTACTCATTCAACATCAAACCCAACAGAAAAACTCGCAGAATTTCTGATTTGAAATGAAAAGAAACTAGAGCATGAGAATTGATGATCTAGTGGAAAGATTTGCAACACAATTCTCTTATCCAATTGTTACATAAAATTTCTTTAGTGCAAAAAAATTATTCCAAAAAATTAAGCAACATGGATTAATGTATACGTTCAATCAAAATAGATTTTCAAAAATCAATTACATGGAGCATTCAAAAAAAAGAAAACATAAGTTCTCAAAATTTCATGACATGAGCAATTCCTTTGCATATTTGAAAGTCATTAATTTTTCAACAAAAAATACATTTCATATTTCTCACCAGAACACCATTTTATCCTTTCCATGAAAGGTAATCATTAGCCCCATAGACCCAAATAATTCAATTTAATAAAAAAAAGAGGAAAATCATAGCTATGGATGTCATCAAAACAATCATTAAAATGACTCCAAACAACAACTACATAAAAAACATATATGACAATAAATGAATGAAAATATATTTCTGATCAACTATTGAGTTGGTGACAATCTTAGTTTATCAATCACAAGATGTCACAAAGGAATATTAAGCATCAAATTTTGGTTAACACTTCCCTAAGTTTCTATTCTTTCAAGAGAAAAATCATGAGTTGTTGATCGCAGTCATTTCCCAACTTGCATAACAACAAAGAATGGTGTGATCAGCTCTTAGAAAACTCAGGAAGAATTCTTAATCTAAATGACTCACTTATTAAAATTAAAATTAACTAAAAAATAAAGGCAATACCAGAATTAAAACTAATTCTAAGAAAAGCATGCTAAGCTAAAGTAAATTTAAACTAAGTTAGTTTTCATAAAACTCTGTGTAAAAGTCAGTGTAGTCATTCTATTATGCATTCAACCAACTACAACATCCTTCTTCCTGAGAGATTATCACTATGTGCTTCCCCTCAATATTCCCTTCAACAAAAGACTTTAGTGTCATGATTGTTGTGGATATGTGGACACTGTTATCCCCATTTTGTGGGATAAATAAGGAGATTATGTCTTCAGACCCCCAAGTTGCAGATATGGAATGCCGAGAGACAACATGACTAGCATTGTCCACTTGCACATATGAAATATCGGTCTATCACCACACTTGGATCCATTTTCCAGTGCATCCAGCACACCAGCTAGTTTTTGGAAGGTATATGGGTCTTGCTCCATGTGGTACAAGTAAGGTATTGTGGCAGGTAATCACCCTAATATTTGAGGCATTTAAACATGTTGTATTTAAGATGATTTTGATTATAGAACACATGCTTGGAAATTATTATTTTGACCTTGTTTCACCTTGATGAATGTCATATATTTCCTAGTAAGTGGCCAACCATTTGGGAAGGTTTGTGACTGGAGGTCCCTTAATGGTTTATCATACCATTCACGACCATACTTACCACCTTATGCTCATTACACTCCCAACATATTGTCTTCCCCTAGGCCCTTTGAATTTGGTGACCCAAGAATGGCATGTACCTCATTTCATGGTAAGAGGGGCCTGAAGGCCTAGAGGGCTAAAAATATAAAAGCCCAAATATAGACCTTCCATATGATTTTCCCAAGGATCCCCAAGAAAGAAAATGAAATGCTTCTCTATAAGAAATGGGGGACGTACAAAAATAAATGATAGTGAATGCTTCAGGGGTTAGTTGGAGGATGGGAGGTCTCATCACATACCGACCTATCATAATCATGGGTATTTAGTGGTATGAAACTACCATAATTTTTTCACCAAGCCAAGGAAGTGGTTCTCAGTTACACAAATAAGAGAAATGGGGTGTCATCATGAGATAGCCTTCTCATTTTCACGAGGTATTTGTGATTGAAAAAGTCATTATCTGGACATCAATCTAGGACAGTGGCCTTCAACTTGTTCCTTAAAACATGAAATAAACATAATAACATGGAAAAAATATGGGCTTGGAAAAAGTGCATCGCAAACAAAGGTGCCACACACCCTCTACAAAGGAACCCATAATTGAGATAATACGAGCTCGTGTATGTCATGAAACTCATTGACCTATGAATTCTAAATCCCTTTACACCTCATCATCCATTACATAAACCTGAATTTCCATCCTTGGGAGCATCCCCTACTTGAGGGTTTTGGTCTACCCAATAGTACTTTTATGACACCCCTCCCATACTTAAACTTAGTCAATTGTATAGGGTCTTTGAGCATTCATTTAATTTGATGAGGTAGTTTTGATGCACATGCTTAGGTTCCTTACTTATTAGATGGGGTTTTCACTTGCCATGATATATTTTACTTGAGATCTTTGGAGGTTGTACCCTTTTTTTTGTAGGACCTTTCTTGGTGGCCAGTTTTGGGAGAACAAGCCTAGCTTGGGATTCCATGTGGAAAGAATCCCACATGTTGAATATTGTAGGCTTGCAAACTAGATCACAAAGACATGACTTTGGAGGCTTACATAGGACCTTACCTATCCCCTGGTACCCAATGACTTGCATAGGAGAGGAAAACATAACTTTTGGAGGGTTGACGTCATGCTTGAGGGGGTTTGGTGGTGATGGAGGTGTTGTTCATTGACACACGGCCCATTTTTAAGGAAGGAAGGCTTTGAACCATAAAGAAAAATCTTGAATAGATGAAAAGTGGCATTTGGAGGACTTTCCATACTTCCCCAACTACAACGACTTTCTCCTAGTGCCAAAACGTCCCCCTAAAGGGGTGACACCATCTTGTTTTAGGGTTTCTAATGTGTTAAAGTGAAAATTAAATATTATTATTTGGTTCAAGGGGTAAGATAATGGTTGTTGACCCATTATATTATGTTTTACCCTTGCTAAGTGAACAAATTATGTTTTAAGACCTTTGTATAAATAGAGATCATGTGAATCTCATTTGATAATGTAGCTTTCCCTTGTGGAGAAGGATGCTTGGCTGAAATTTTCACTACTCTTGGAGAATTTCATATCTCTCTTGCAAATTTTATGGTTTTCTCTTGTTATTGATGGATAAAAGTGGTGCACTACACTTGGAGGATTTGTCTCATGCTTGTTGGTGGAATTTTCTTGGTCACTTAGGGTTTGATATTGCATTTATTTGGAATTGATAAGGAAATTCTACACTTGTTGTCTAAAATTCTTTCTTCTTCCATAATTGTTAGTGGATGAACCCTTGGAGGAGTATAGAGGCATACAGCCTCCCCAAGATTTCATTTATTTCCTTGTGAAATGTCATTAATTGCTAGGTTGCTTGGAGAACTACAAGGATGTATACCCTTTAAGTTCACCTTTGTTTGTTTCACAAACCCTAGGGAGTAAAAGAGACTACATCCATATGTTGTTTTTGGATCAAACTCTTACATCCAAGGTCATATTTTTTCATAGGGTTTTTCTAATAGAAGTAAAAGGGCTTACACCCTCTTAGTGTTTCCTAGTGTACCTAGCTTTCCTTGGGGTGTAAGAGGATTTACACCCCCAAGGACTTAGTCTACTATTCACATTATTTGACCCCAAAACCCAATAGTACGACACTAATCATTTTTAATTTGCATTGGAGAAATAAAATTGTTGCATTGGTGTTGGTTGATTTTCTGAGTTATACCTTTAACATAATTGACCCAGGTTCAGGTCTACTAGGGATCCAACAAAGCCTCTAAAACTATCAGTCGTCCTGGTAAACAAGAAGGAAACAATGCATAAAGTGGACTGCATAGTCTCACCCGAGATAGTCTTAATGGGAGACTACAATACTCAAGTGCTTGCAGTCCAGGACTGAATGGAGATCTGTGAAATGTGCACTGAGAGTTATATTTAATTATTAAAGTAGTATACTGGCATTCCCATTCATGCATGTAATGTAATCAGATTCATTAATTCATTCATACATCATTTTGACATCCACTCATAAACAGTAAAAGAGATACAAGCATTCAATCACATAACATAGGTTTTACCATGGTTCACCCCCTCTTGGGCTACATCCAAAAAGATCTGGCTCTCATCTCTTCTATTCTAGTAGTTCCAAAACTACAACACCACGTGCTTTACAATTCATCCTCATTCAGGTCAATATCTATTAAGAGGCAAACTAGATCACACCAGGCTCCTCAGCCTGTGATCTAACCCTCAAGATATACCCTTATGATCCTCTCTAGCTCAACATATTTCAAAATTGGGCCATATGACAAACTATTTACCCCTTATGTGAGTAACGGTCTATCAAAATAGGACTCTTCCATACAAAAACACATACACCCTCTTTTCATCCTAGGTATCTATATATATATATATATATATGTTTTTGGATCATCAACCATTACAATATATTCCAAAAACCCTAACCCTAATGTTGTTAGGTCTTCCATGCATGCGTGCATGCTGCTCTTCCTTCTAGCTGTCGCTTTCCTCGTGCATGCCTTTCTTCCCATAATAGCCTTTCTTTTTTATTCGAACTGCTTCCAACAGGCCCGCAACACTGACATGTGGCTCATCCTGAGCCACCTAACCCTTGTGTGCTTTGTTGATATCCCTCATGATCGCTTGGAACTTCTCCATGAGCTTTGTTTCTTGCGTTTGGGCCTGCACGGTCTTCTCCTTGAGTGCGTCCAACATATGAACTGCAGTCTTGTCGCTGACCATCCTTTCACATTATGCATGGGTTTGTGCCATATATGTTTTGGCTTCCTATGCCTGTGCGATAACCTCTGCTGCTCGCTCCTAGAGTGATTCCATTTGAGCCTTGTGCTCCTTTTTCTGTGTCTGTGCAGTTATGAGTTCTGTCTACAGTTTCTTCATGTCTTGTGCCCCTTTGACATGCTTCATGATCGACATTGTCTTATGCCTCTTCTTGAGGTCCTGAATAGTTGTGCTTATCCTTTCTCCTTCCTGGTCTCACTGTTGGACCTATTGATCCTCTTCCAACTTCGTCTAGAGCTGTGTTGCTTTCTGAGACAACTCGATCACCGCATGGACTTGTCATTCTATCTCTTTTATCTACATAGCTACCTCTTGCTTCCTTTGCTCCTTCACCGCTAGTCGAGTGGTAGGTGTGATATTCTCTCAGAGATGCTCGATCTCCTATTGGTATTGATCGATTGTCTACACAATTTGATCCATATTCTCTGTAACCGTGAGTTTGGTCGTCTTCGTGTTCTTTGGGATTTTCTCATAGGCTATGGCCACTTTCTACTCCAACCCCTTCACACGTTCCTTCTCATATTTAGTCTCGAGCTTGGCCTGCTCAAGTACCAATTCCAGCCTATCTCTATTATCCTTTGTCTGCTGCAATTTCGCTGCATATGTGCGTGCGCGAGATTGTACCTCATGTGTAACGTTGACTTGTAATTTATACAAGGCCTTGGTTGGTATCCATGTCAATATTCACTGTATTTGAGCTAAGTCCTTTATGGGTTTCTGCCCCACGATTTCCTCCATGCGCAACATGCTGGGTGTGACGTGAAATTTTGAGCTCAACTGTGTTGTCGTCTGGATTTTTTCCTACTCGCTTGATCTAACTTCACCTCCTATCTATGATGCTGACGGGGTTGTTTGTACATTGTTTCTAGATTTCTGCGCTTCCACTAGCTTCTTGAGGAGCTTTCGTATGTGTGTCAGTTCTTCTTCAATTCTGTCCCTTTGGGACATAGCATTCTCGAAGTCCTCGACTATGCGATCCTGGATCATTTGATCCACCATGTTTTCATCATCCTCATCGATCGTGTATTATGGGGGAGTTTTGTGTGCCTTCGCCTTCTTTCACACAACCCCATCTAGATGAATGGCCTCTTAGTTTGGCCTTGCTCTTGTGGTGTAGAACTTGATGTAGTTCCTTGTGCTGCTTCTGCCTGTTTCTATTGTACCTGTGGCACCTGTGTGTTGTTTTTCTTCCCCGTTTGGATGTCTGTCTTGGATGTCCCCCCTTTCTTTTACTGTGCCTTGCTCTGAACTATCCTTGGTTTGTTGGGTACTGTTACCTCCTCAACTTGAGTGTGTTCATGGCTTACCTTCTCAACCTGTGTGTGTTCCTATATGACCTCCTCCTCCTCTATCTCTGCGAGTATTTTTCAAATGAGGACTGGAATCCTCGAGTCATATTCCCAATCCTTTATGGCCATTTCTATGTCCATCTCCATGATTCAGTAACGTAGTTGTAGCCATTGATTTTCAGGGTCCTTCCACGCCTGGATCCACATTGTATGTCTAGTAGCTTTGAAGTTGGCTATGCCTTCATACTTTGCAACAACTTCCATTGTTACCCTCCAAGTGTTGGAGATGGTGTCATGTATGTCATGGAGATAACCTTCGAATAAAGCTGCATTCACTTTTCTATTCTTGGCGTCCGAAGTGTCTCCAAGCGATAAGTATCGTGCTCCATGGCAGGGTTTGGGTATAGTGGAAAAAAATGAATACTTCGACTCCTTCCACCCCATCACGGCTACCAGGATGAGTAGTCATGAATAATGAAATTATGTCCCGAGATCCTATGCATCCTTGCAGTCATCTAGATATCGATTCAACAAATAAGGGGCCCAACTAAGTGTGGTGCCCTCAGAACACTGTACTGCAACTGCGACAACCTGTTATAACCCTAATTTGCACCATACATGCTTACCTGGCATCAGGCCATCTCAAATTCCTTTTTTTCCAAAACACTGTTGAACAACTCTTCTTAAAAACCCATTTTATAAAGACCCACATGCCCTGCTCCATTACTACACACGTGTACATGCTAGCTGACCCAAGACAGCTCGCGTGTACCTACAAAATCATGAAAAAAGGAAAGTTGTTGATGGAACACACAGCTTTGGGTAAGTTTACTAAACCTTTCGGCCATGCATGGCCGGAAATTAGACCAAATTACTAGCTTCTTCTAGCCTATAAAAGAAGGGTTAGGGGTCCCATTTGGAAGAGGAGAATCATAGTAAATAAACTATACCCGATTGCACATTCCCTTTGTCCCAACCTTTATCCATCCTTGTGCAAAGAGAAGTATAGAGCAAAGAAGTTGGAGGACATTTGAAGAGGAGCCCAGGACCAAGTTCGTGGAGCAGTGGCCGGCTTCATCATTGTAAGTTGATTTATTGAAATTAATAATAAAGAAGTACTTTTCTTGTCCCACCATATGAGGTTTTCATGGTTTATTGCGTACATATTGATTAAATCTCTAACCCATTAATCTGTAGATCAAATGCATGTGGATTTGTTTGTTTGTCTTATGTGAATGCAGGTCAGCCTTGGGAGGAGAGCTACAATCAAAGAGTGACCAAGCGTGAAGAAGGATCGATATCAAATGCCCGAAATAAGGTATGCTCAATTGATCTTCTTAACTACATATTTTCTTAAGAATAATGGGGATTAGGTCTGGGATGATGGTAGAAAGTAGGAATCTTTAGGTCTTTTCTGCATGCATGATAAAACCCTAAGTGCTAGTCTGTAGAAGGATTTCCCACTCACAACACAACCCCAACTGGGACTTCCTCCTTATGGCATTTCCTGAGAAACTTACATGCCATAATTTTTGTGTCCATTCTTTTCGCGATGTTAGTAATACACCAGATAATGATTCCACACGACCCCCTTTCGGTGTTGTATTTATTATTCGTCTCCTCGGCTAGTGATTTTTCCTTTGTTTTTTCCTCAAGGAACTGTGCAGGATCCATGCCCCGTGATGGCATCCCTGTGATGTATGCGATGATATCTATGTCTATTGAGATGATCTATTCTAGCCATAGATATCCTCCATGTGTGACCGCCATCAACAACTTGATGCATCTATTTTCATATGGGCCTCTCCCAAAGTGTGGTAGGTGTTATGAGGGAAAAATTCTCTATGGCCAAGGGCAAACCACAACAGACAGGTATGACTGCAAAAATCAACTCAATTTCATTGTATGCTATATAAACTAATGTGAAAGATAAGAAAGAGTCCTACCTCAATCCAACGTTTGATGACGTTCCATCATTGAGCACTTCGACCCAAAACTTTGTACCTGCAATAAGTTCTCAAAGAACAAGAAAATAAAGTATATAGTGATACTGTAAAAGGGGTTAGCACATCAGATATCATAATCCATTAATAAACATTATGTACATGCCTATGGATAATAATAATATATTTTCACGATACCAATAGGACGGGAAATGAGTATTTCTATTAATAATTGATCAATAGAAGTGTCAACATTACAGACTTCTGTGTCAGAATGGTTTGAAACCAAGGAACCAAGTTCCTTCCAACTGGGTCTCCACCACCTCAATCCTCCACCAAAGGCAAGCTCAAAAGAGAGAGATAATGAAGTTCTCTCAATAATATGGAAAGAGCTTGGGGGATGAACACTGTGTTCAGACTTGAGGGACAAAGGGATGTAGACTCAATCTGAAGTAATTTCTCCAGAGTAACTTTGCTCTCAAATTTGAATGCTTTCTCCTCTTTTCCATAGCTCGAAATTGTGCTCTTATATCCTTCAAAATGCAACTGAAGGGAAGAGTCAGAATGTTTCCAGTATATGGAAGGCCAAGGATCAAAGATCTCTTGTCATGACATGGAAACCCGACTCCATTTTTTTTATTTTCTAGCACAAATCTCCATGTACATGGGTTGTAGTGGAGCATCCTGCATATACGCTTGCTGTATAGATGATAGGGAATGTATATGTGGAAAAATGTTTAATTTTAGCTCTGGATTTGTCAAAAAAGAGATGATAAGTTTGCATAGGGAAATGGAAAAAGGCCCTCTGTGCAAGATAGCAATGGTGAGGAAAATCTAAATATAATAGATGCCCCCTAATGTGTGAGATCAAAGGAGCATCTGTGATGGCCTAAATACATTATAAATAACTCAGGAGTGGAGTGGTATAGAACCAACTGGATGAACTCGATTTCTCATTACATTTTGTACTGACTTTGCATACATGGCTGCCAAGAATACAATGCAGATCCATGCGGAAAATATACCAAATAAGTTTTTGTGGCCATGAATAGGCATATACAATTGTGGTTATATGACAAAGGCTATCATAGTCACAAACAAGCCTGAGTGAAACCAGTCTCAAAATCAATCTAAAAATATCTGTATACCATGGAGTACAATTTGATCTCCCATGATCACTAAAGTCGAACAGGTGTTGGTCCAATGAAAGGGAAGCAACAACTTAGGAAATTTGCAACCACATAGTGATGTCTTCAAGTCTTCTACACTATCCACCAAGGGTGCAAGTCTTCATCATGTGAATAAAGGAGTTGAGGTCAAACTTAATGAGACATCGTTTGATTACCGGTCATTGAGGTATATCGTTAACAAACACGAGACAACCTACCAATAATGAAAGTAGGTATCAAGGCACCAAGTACATTCCTACAAGTGTGAATAAAGGATTCGGTGTCAAACACTTGATAAATCCATTGATCATGACACATTGATGTATTCCCATATGTCAATGGCGAGAGAGCCTTCCACTAATGACTGCAAGCCTCAAGGTACCCATAAAGATCCATAATAGATGAGCTGAAGTCCATGGAAAGAGACCTGATGAAAGGAGAACATTAAGGCATCTCTCATCAGTCAGCATGAGGAACAAAGAATGAGCTTCATGATTTGGTGGAGATCGAACGAAGAACATTTTCATGAACCAATGACCCTGTGCATCTTTCTCATGTATCAAATGCAAGCGGTACACAAAAAATACCCTCTGAATAGTAGCCAATGATGAAAATTGTTGACAGAGGTGAGGAAACCATCAATAAGGTTAATGGATACGCCATTTCTATTACAAGGGAAAAAATGTCTATGGCCAAGGGTAAACCACAACATACAGGTATGACTGTAGAAATTAACGCAATTCCATTGTATTCTATATAAACTAATGTGAAAGATAAGAAAGAGGCCTACCTCGATCCAACATTTGATGATGTTCCACCGTTGAGCACTTCAACCCAAAGATTTGTACCTGCAATAAGTTCTCAACAAACAAGAAAAGAAAGTATATAGTGATAATGTAAAAGGGTTTAACACATCAGATAGGATAATCCATTAATAAACATTACAAACATGCCCATGGATAATAATCATATATTTGCACAATACCAATAGGACAGGAAAGGATTATTTATATTAATAATTGATCAACAAAAGTGTCAACATTACAGACTTCTGTGTCGGCATGGTTCAAAATCAAGGAACCAAGTTCCTTCCAACTGGGTCTCCACCACTTCAATCCTCCACCAAAGGCAAGCTCAAAAGAGAGAGACAATGAGGTTCTCTCAGCAATAGGGAAAGGAGCTTGGGGGCTAAACATTGTGTTCAAACTTGAGGGACAAAGGGATGCAGACTCAATATGAAGAAATTTCTCCAGAGTAACTTTGATCTCAAAGTTGAATGCTTTCTCCTCTTTTCCATAGCTCGAAATTGTGCTCTTATAGCCTTCAAAATGAAACTGAAGGGCTGAGTTGGAATGTTTACAGTATATAGAAGGCCAAGGATCAGAGATCTCTTGTCGTGACATGGAAACCCAACTCCATTTTTGTAATTTCTAGCACAAATCCCAATGTACATGGGTTGTAGTGGAGCATCATGCGTATATGCTTGTTGTATAGCTAATATGGTGTGTATATGTGGACAAATGTTTGTTTTTAGCTCTTGATTTGTCAAAAAATGGATGATAAGTTTGCATAGGGAAATGGAAAAAGGCCCTCCATGCAAGATAGAAATGGTGAGTCAAATCTTGCTATAACAGTAGGTCCAACAGACCTAGAATCCTGGTTTTGGTCAGTCCTGCTACCCACTTGATCGGTTGATTGATTAGTTCCCCAAAGTGTCCTATAACCACAGTCAGTAGGTAGACTTGTTTGGTGAACTATGGAAACTTGTATGTGTCCCTTACATCATGGTATGAGTACCTTAATTTCTCTACATAGCCTAACAAGTTTATTGGTATACATACCCCTTTCAGTATGCACGGCAAGACAATTGTTATGGTGGGTTGCCTACATGTTGACCTAGTGTTATAACCCTAAATTGCACCACATATGCTTACCTGGAATCAGGCCAACTCATATCCCTTCCTTGCCAAAGCCATGCTGAATAAACTCTTGAAAATCCTATTAAATCAAGTGACACGCACCCTAACTCACTTATGCACGCATTGGAATGCTGGCAGGCCTACTACTGCATGCGTTGGAACGCTAGCTGGCCTACTACAACCCGTGTTTGCCTAACAAAGCACAAAAACAGGAAAGTTTCTGACGGGACAAAAAGCTATGGGTCAGTTAACTGAAAATCCTAGCCATGCATGGCTGAGAGTTCCTACAAAACCCTAGCTCCTTCTAGCCTATAAAAGAAGGGGTAGGGGTACTATTTGGAAGGGAAAAAAGATAGCAAAGAAAATCTGCCCAATTTTCGAATCCATTTGTCCCAACACTTTAGCCTTTCCTCGAGCCTAAGAAGAATTCAAGCAAAGCATTTGGAGGACAAAGAAGAGGAGGAGCCCAGGATCAGGATCGAGGAACGGTAGCCGGTCTTTATCATTATTGTAAGTTGATTCATCTTGAGATTAATAAAAGAATACTTTTCCCGTCCCAATGCGCGAGTGATATATATTTTATTTGATTTATGCGTAATCTCTAACCCTTAGGTAGGAAAATAGCATGCATGCGTAGTGTTTTGTCTTGATTGCAGGATTGTCTTTGGAAGGAGCAGCGCAAGCAAGCAGATAAAGTGCAACGAAGGATCTACACCAAACATCGATAAAAAAGGTTAGTAGGTCTTTTCCATGCTTGTATGTGAAAAAGGGGTTTGAGTATTGGGGTGATAGGTTAAAAGTGATTTCTTTAAGGTCATGATATGCGTACAAGTTCAGCCCTAGATTGTTAGTCCATAGGGTATTATTTCCCAACAACAGAATTGGCGACTCCACTCGGGATAGTACTCTTAGGGTTTCCGGATTTAAGTGAGGTTTTTGGGTAGTTTAAAGGAGTAGATTCTTTGTTTCTTTGTTTGTTTGTTTTCTGTTAGGTCAGAGCTAGCAGGGAACCTAGTTCTTAATACCAGTTTTTCCTTGACTGTTGCTTGAAATTTATTATCGAGACACACAGAGGTACACGTAGCCTGCAGAAGGCCTGCACGCATGTAACCCGCGCCCTAACCTTCTACAGCCTGCGTTTGAACGCTTGTTGTAGAGGTTTTAGTAGCGTGTAGGACTCAAAGAGATTAAGAGGCAGTCTCCTCTTCCCTGTCAGAATTTCATATTCTCAGGGGGCTTTCTGGATCCTGTCTGGGTCTTGCTGGTTCACAGTCTTGTCTCAGTCTGTTTTATTGCGTTTGTTAAGTTTTTTCATTTATTTTCCTTTTCTGTTAAAGAAGAAACATCCAAGCCTTCAAGAGACCCTGGTTGTCAATACCAGAGGCCTCTTCCAGGTCTGGGCTATCTGTGTTTAGTTTTTTCTTGGATTTTACACATACACGCGGCCTGTACCAGTTCAGCCCATGGGTACCCATGCTCTGTTATAGCTCTGCACGCATTTGCATGCGTGCTATTTCAGTGATAGTCGCGGGCTTGTCAGGTTGCTTTTCATTCAGGGTGGGGCAGTCATTCCCTCTTGTGGTGAGAATTTTTTCTCTCTCAAGGGTTTGAGTCTAGGGTTGCACAGTCAGTAGGTTAGGGCCTCTTATCCTTAGCCTGTTTTCTCTTAGTTAATGTTTGATAGAAAAGATAATTTTTTTTTTGTGTTTTATGGTTTTAGACAAGCGTAAGAAGCAGTGCTTTCTCGATTTCCATTGAGTGTCTTTGCTCTATTTCTTTGTGATCTGCGCTTTAAGCCAGATTGTTTTTTTGTTTTCTTGGTTTTTTGCTTGTCGGCATTTTCCCTCTGTTGCTTTATTTAGCACTCAAATAAAAAAAAAAAAAACTATCTTTTTCATTTGCTTCTTGGTTTGAAGATTGTGTTGCTGCATCAATAGCTAGGAAGAAGTTTTTTTTCATAAGTTTTTGTAGTGCATTTAGTGCATAAGTAGCTCGCAGATTGAGCGAAATTCCTTTATGTTTGTTGCATGAGATCTTAGAAAATTCAAAAAGAAAAAGAAATCTTTCTTGGTGAAAAGTTGATGGTTTTTGCATTGTTTGTAAAAGTTTTTGTTTCCA
The DNA here is from genome assembly GCA_032191745.1 of Picea mariana. Taxonomy (NCBI): domain Eukaryota; kingdom Viridiplantae; phylum Streptophyta; class Pinopsida; order Pinales; family Pinaceae; genus Picea; species Picea mariana. The sequence goes on along the minus strand of JASDQU010193177.1, from coordinate 9,266 downwards.
AGCATTTCTTATTCATTTTTCTTTGAGTCTTTACACACCATCAGTTTCACCTTCATACCTTGTGATGTAAAAAAGCCCATTAAAAGCAACGCTAATTAAAATCTATCAGACTTTTTGTTTGTAGGGTTCATACACTAGCTCAGGACTAGGGCCTTGGAATAGGTTGGATAGTAAACTCTCCAAGGCCACTCATAACCAAACATTGGAGTCTGTGATAGGGAGTGTAGAAGTCCAGTTACGTGGAAGTTATCTGGGACCCCCCTCTAACACAGGGGATAAACACGAGGTCACGTAAGGAAAGGTAGCGGAGATAACCCCTCCAAAGCCGGACCGAGCGTAGTGGAGAACACATATCGAGGATTTGTTAAGGGATTCCGTCGTTTGCATTTTCCACGGGGCTTTGTGGGTATCGAATCCATTCAAGGTCCTCAGTTGTCCTTCGGACCATTTTCTCTCGATACCCTTGACAGGTTTCGGGCTTGATACCCTGCTCATTGTGGTCTACCCAACTATCGACTGTACCCGCCTGGTGACTGTTCGCGTGCTGGAAAACTAGTTGCCAATATTTCATAGGGACATACACAGGTGACTGCGGGGGTATATGGCGGTACCTAGGATAGACATCGGGCCATGCTTTACAGATTGTACCCAGAGGGTGCTTCCATTTTTGAGTTGCACTTGCACCGGTAAGTTGCTCTAGTGTTGGTTTTTGTAACTGTTCTTCAAAATAGTTAGTGTTTGCTTGTCTTATCTCATAGGGGCTTTCTTTTAGTGTGTGTTACTGTTTGCACATGTAGAATACCTTAGCGTGTCATGAATATTCTCACACAGTGGAGGATTCAGAGCTCCATTGGTCACGAAGGATTCTGGGCCTGCCGCCGGTTATACTGGAGCCAACCCTGCCACCATTGAGGAGGAAGTTAGACCAACAAGGGTCTTTCGAAGCAATCGGGTTACAAACCATTGTGCCCGAACAACCCCCAGAGGAATCAACTGTCATTCTTAGTTCATTTGAAACCACAACCACTGATACTTGGCCGCAAGTTATTGTGCCAATTCAATTTTACGAACGCCTATCAGTGCCTCACACAGCTATGGCAACAAACACTGTTACTTCCTCTGGGAATTCTTCTATTCCCATCATCGTTGCTACCACAGGAGAAGCTTCTCCTAACTTTCTTTTATCAATGGTTTGGGCCACCATGGTCTTGGCCACAACTACGTCGCACAGTGGACCGACCCCATCTATCGCGGTGGCCACACCTCCCTTCACAGCTAGTGCGACAGGCCCTTCATTTTCATACAGTATGCCTAGTTCAGGTACAAGTCCTGCACTCACTTACTCCACTTTAAAAACTTTGGGTCTGGGGGCAGGGAGCTCTAACGCTCCTCTACAAGGTCAACTTGGGGGCATTCCTGTCCCTTTCAATTCTTTTCCTTACGCTGGAGGTCATATCTCTCCTTCGTCCCCTTCGCTTGGTGGTCTGCATCAGTAGTCCGCCGGGCAGCCTGCACACACAAGTTCATTTGGAGCAGGGAGTCAAAGAACACCTGCGCAAACTCTGTCGGTAGGTTCATCACCATTTGTTTGGAACGGGACGTTTGGTAACAACACTTTCGCATCCACTGCTTTCCCATATGGGGGCACTCCCATCTTTGGACAGTCTACTCCGGCGCAGGGTACTATTCCTACGCCGGGGGCACATATAGCAGGACCTTGGAACTCAGGACAAGGATCCATTCCTTCCTCTGGAATGTCGTTCTAGGGTAACTCTTTCCACAGTCAATGGAACCCCGGACAGACTTCTATGCCTCTCCCATCAGAACTGGCATGGGGATCCTTCCCAAAGTACGTCAAACACGATGAATGCCCAACATCCTCTGTCCTTTATGGGGAATTAGCCAATGATGTCTGCATAGATGAAAAATCCTTACGCTGGTCAGGGCCATGGTTTCTACCAGAATCCGGGCCAGCAACCAAACTTTTTCTGGCAACCTGGTGCCAGTCAAACCCCAGGACCCTTTTTCCCAGGCTATCAGCAGCAACCTAAACTACCATTCTTGGCGACATTACACTTGCCAGATTTGACACGGTTGTTAAATGATCCTATCTGTCATGATCCACATTGGCCTCCTATGCCAACGAAGTTTCCTTCGAACATTCCAAAGTTCAAGGCCAAGCCTAACGAAGATCCAGGTGATCACGTGACTACTTT
>JASDQU010193176.1:0-12439 GCA_032191745.1 Picea mariana | reverse complement strand
TATCCATAGTTATATAGACCCTAAGATGGTGGAAAGTTTGTAATTTCCAAGAAGAAAGTATGGGAAATTCTGGTTGGTGCAACTGGCTACATGAGCCAGAAGAAAAGTTAATGAGATGGTTAAGTCCTGCCTCATAGACATGAATGGACTAAAAACCAGGGTAGATTTGAACATCTTACCCTTAGGTTCCTATGAATGTTTAATTCAGATGGATTGGTTGGATCCACATAATTCTCTATTGGATTGTCATAACAAAGCATTCAATTGCTTGGATGAAGAAGGGAACCAAAGGAAACTTAAGTGAATTCCCAGGGCAGTAACCGTTAGAGAAATTTCATCATTGCAGGTGAAGAAATGTTATAGAAGAGGATGTCAAATATTTGTAGTTCATATGGAGGAGACACCTAAAGACAAGGTGCCAAATTTGGAGGATTATGCAGTCTTGAAAGAGTTTGAAGATGTATTCAAGGAAGTACGAGGACTGCCCCCAAGGAGAGACATTGATTTCTTTGTAGATTTGATGCTTGGAGAAGCGCCAATGTCAAAGACTCCTTATAGAATGAGTACACCATAATTGAAGGAGTTGCAAATGCAGCTTGAAGAACTTCTGAAGAAGGGGTATATACGCCCAAGTGTATCACCTTGGGGTGCCCCAGTCTTTTTTGTGAAAAAGAAAGATGGAACGTTAAGATTGTGCATTGACTTCAAACAATTGAATAAAGTGACTATTAAGAACAAATATCCTCTACCAAGGATTGATGACCTCTTTGATCAATTGAAGGATGCAAGGATATTTTCAAAGATAGATCTCAGATTAGGATACCATTAGGTAATAATTAAAGAAGAATATATTAGCAATATCGCCTTCGGGACAAGGTATGGTCATTATGAGTTCACAGTGGTACCATTTGGATTGTCAAATGCACCAGTTGTTTTCATGTGCTTAATGAATGGTGTTTTCCAAGAGTATTTGGACACATTTTTCATTGTCTTTTTGGATGACATTCTTATATATTCCAAGTCAAAGGAAGAGAATGAACATCATTTGAGGATGGTGTTGAAAGTATTAAGGGAACATCATTTGTATGCCAAATTGAGCAAGTGCTCATTTTATCAGAAACAAATTCATTATTTGGGGCATATCATCTCAAAAGATGGGATAACAGTGGACCCTGAGAAGGTATAAGCCATTAGAGAATGGTTAGCACCAAAGAATGTGACAGAGGTAATATCTTTCATGGGCCTTGCAGGCTACTACAGGAGATTCATTGGAGGATTATCGAAGATAGCACACTCAATCACTTCCTTGCAAAGAAAAGGTATGAATTTTTAGTGGACGTTGGACTGTGAAAGGAGTTTCCAACATTTGAAACAATTATTGACAAGTGCTCCAATACTAAGGATTGTAGACCCAAATGAAGATTTCATTGTATGCATATATGCATGTAATGAAGGACTGGGTGGAGTCCTCAGTCAAAATGGATTCATGATATGTTATGAATCAAGGAAGTTGAAAGAGCATGAAAGAAACTATGCCACTCATGATTTGGAGTTGGAAGCCATAGTGCATGCCCTGAGGAAATGGAGACACTACCTCATGGGAAAAAAGTTTGAATTAAGAACATACCACAATGGTTTGAAATATTTATTTGATCAACCAATTCTAAATGCTAGACAAAGAAGATGGTTATAATTTCTAAGCGAATATAACTTTGATATAAATCATATGAAAGGGAAAGAAAATAAAGTGGCTGATGCACTCAGCAGGAGGGTGCATGAACTACGTGCTACAACCATCAACATGTATTAGACTAATGTTAAAAGAAAAATTCTGGAGGCTACAAATACAAATATGCAGTACAGAGAATTGATAGAAAAACTACAACAAGGTAAGACACCACAGAATATGGATATTTATAAGTTGGGAGTAGATGGATTACTGCTGCACAAGAACAAAATTTTTGTACCAAATGTCCAGGACTTGAAACATACAATTTTGCATGAGATGCATAATGCTCCTTATGTAGGACACCCTGGATATCAGAAAAATGTAACAGTGGTCAAAAGCCAATACTTTTGGCCAGGTATGAAGAGAGAACTTGCAGAATACATCGCTAGGTGTATGGAATGCCAGAAATTTAAAACAAAGCATAGACACCCAACATGATTGCTGCAACCTTTGCCCATTCCTGAATGGAAGTGGGAAGTGGTGACAATGATTTTATTATAGGATTTCCCAGAACAAACAAGCTACATGATTCGATTATGGTAGTGGTGCACAAGCTTACAAAAGYTGCCCATTTTATTCCACTAAAAACTACTCACAAAGTAGCAGATGTTGCTGATATTTTCATGAAGTAAAGGATTCTTCAAAGGATTCAGAACAARTCTGAACTTTAGTACAACTTACCATCCCGATACTGATGGACAGATAGAGAGGGTGAATAGAGTGATATAAGATATGTTGAGAATGTATGTGATGGACAAACCATCGAAATGGGAAGAATACCTACACTTGGTAGAATTCACTTATAACAATGGGTATCAAGMATCATTGAAGATGAGCCCATTTGAAGCASTTTATGGCCGAAGGTGCAATACTCCAKTAAGCTGGGATAATCYAGCTGATAGAATAGTAGTCGGGCTGGAATTTATCAAGGAGATGGAGGACCAAATGTTAAAAATTAAGCAGAATTTGAAAGCTGTTCAAGATAGACAAAAMAATTATGCTGATAAAAACATAATCCACARAGAATTCAAAGTGGGTGATCATGCTTTCCTAAAAGTGAAAGCTAACAGGAGCTCCCTGAAGCTGAGAAGCTGCATCAAGTTAGCAACTGGATTTTGTGGACCGTTTGAAATCCTAGAGAGGATTGGTCCAGTTTCTTATATGATTGCATTGCATGCATCTATGTTTGTTCATAATGTCTTCCATGTATCATTTCTAAGGAAATATATACCTGATGCTAATCATGTTATTGATTGGAATGTTATTCAGGTGAAGCAAGAAGGCGCTTTCCAAGTGCATCCGGTGCGCATCCTAGATCGTAAAATCAAACAAATTCGGAATCGAGCCATAGGGATTGTAAAGGTCCAATGGACCTGATATAGAACTGAAGACGCTACTTGGGAGCATAAGGATGCAGTGCAGGAAAAATACCCGCATGTTTTTGAAGAATTTTGAAAATTTTGTTGTATATGGGTACATGATGCATTGAGGAAAATGCATAAATAAGGGGAGGGGATTGTAATATCCCTCGGCCAAACCAAACTGTAAATATAATCCAAGTATATTTAATCTAGTGAGCTATTTAAACATCATTTTTGTAATACACCTTTCATGGCATGATGTGCACATATACTGCGTAGTAAAGGGATGTAATGTGCACATTTCTGAATACCGCGCACAGTAACTAAGGTGCGCGCAAACATAAAGATAGAGGATACAATGCACAATAACTAAGTGTGCGCAATATTAAGGTCAACAAACCTTTGTGCATATAAGATGCATTATAGACTGGTGAGCTAGTATTATAAGCAGGAATGCTTATGTCTTGGAATTAGGCCAGCACGCCTAGATGTTAAAGTCTAGAGCGCCTACTTTTCACATGACTCATGATTAATATAAAATACATCACTGCACATAGGCCGACCACGATAAAAGAGATGGGGGACTGAACTTCACCAGTTAGGGAAAGGGAGGGCCAAAAGTCAAGGGAATATTATATTAATATTTCCTAAAACATAAAGTATGAATAATTAGTTTATCCTAAGTTCTAAAGTTGGGGACAAGTGGACAAAAGTAACTTCCGATATGAAAAGTGTCAAGTTGAGGACATGCATTCAGATCGTAGGGAAACTTAGCTCAGGGGATATTTTCTTACAGAGACTTTACGAACGGGAAAAGGGGGATGAGCAGGCTAACCATCAATTTTGGGGAAAAAGAGTTCATGGTGAATCCAAAAAAAACACACTTAGTTATTTAGTCAATGACTCCATGACCATTTCACTCATACATTTAGTTATCCTTGAGACAACCATTTCACCTTTCCGAAGCTTGTTTCCCCATCATTTTTGGTTGGTGTACCTGGTTAGCTTGGAGCAGGATTGAAGAAGTGGGTTTTCAAGCCCGTGAGCAGTTCTCTAAGTGAGAGAATTGTTGGGGAGATTTCCGTAGGTGTTAAAATGCAGCTACAATTCTTTGAGACTTCCAGTCCGACCTGTTGTTGAATCCCTAGAAGGGAAGTGGGGCAGCCGAGGGATCGTTGAGAAAAGAAGGGGCACACTTCCTTGGGTGGGATAGGCATGTGGGGAATGAGAGGCTGTAGGCTGTTAGTTGAGTGAGCACCTGGGATAAAGTCATTCCTATTTTCCATGAGCCTTAACTTGGATAGGAATCCCTTTACCCTGGGTGGAATTCAGTCCCATCTCGGGGGTGATTCACTTTTGAGAGTGATGAACAATGTAGTCTATGTCTGGGAGGTTCGTGGATGGTCTGTAAGCAATTGGTGACAATATTTCTAAGATAAGTACCAATTGTATGATATATGGATATGCTGTTTTCTTATTTACATGCCTATGATACGATTTTATCATATATGTGACTATGATTGCTTGTGTGCTTATGGGTAATTTCCTGTAAATGATGGACCCCGCCATGTCAAGAGTGGTGCAAGCAATGTCAAAGTTCAAAAACACCTTTCATACCTTGCACACCAAGCTAGGTATCAAATATTCTGTGTGACATTTGGTTTTGAAATATCGTGGGGCTCTACACAAGTACATCCAAAATGAAATGGAGTTTCTAGACATCTCATCACTGGGAGATGCATATCGATATGCTGTAAAAATTGAGCAGAAATTTAGGCACCAAAATGAATGGGAGTTCAGGTATGAAAATCTACAACAACCAAAGTATGATAAAGACGACCCTAAAAAATAGCCTCTTGAAAAATCGTCCAAGGCACATGAAAAGAAGGGTTACGAGAAGATGAGGAAGGACACTATAAAGTGGTGCAATTTCCACAAACTCCCCTGGCACAACACCAATGAATGTCATTCAAAATAGTCATTGGTGGCTGAGATCAAAGACAAGGAGTCAAACCTTGATTCATAATATGATGCAGAAAATACTGGTAGAAGATAGATCATCGATGCAGACCCCACTGCTACTGCCGTGACCACAATAATTCAACCAGAAGAACCAAAAGATCCTAAAGAGGGGGAGTGACTCTTCCATTCATAGATGTGGGTTAATGGGACCTCATTGCATTTCATTGTTGATAGTAGAAGACATAATAAACTCATCTCAGTAGAGGTTGTCAAACAATTGGATTGTCGAAAACAACACACCTACAGCCATACAACATCGAGTGGCTTCTCCAGGGACAAGACCTCCATGTCAGCTAGTAGTGTCTATTGTCATACGACATCCAACCCTTCAAGGATGAGGTATTATGTGATTTTTCCCCACTACATGTCTGTGATGTTCTCTTGGGCCAACCATATATGTGGAAGTGCCATGCTATCTATGAGTCTCAACCCCATAGTGTCATTTTTACTCTGGGGGTCATCTCTACAGGATACCAAAGGTAGTTCCAACTATTGTCCCACCTAAACAATGCCACAAGGTAGTATCTCATACTACAAAATTCATCTTCTTCATAGTCTGTTCAAAAGGTGAACAAAAGAACACCACAACCACTACAGCCTCAATCCAAGTACCTTCTGTCCAACAGAAGTAGGTTGACAAGATTGAATAAAAGTGAAAGGATTCCTTCTATACATAGTCATATCATGTATCCAGACTGGTTAAAAATTTTCAACCCTTCCAGCCATAGGTTCATGACAACCTTCAATAAAGCAAGCAACGCAACTTGTCCAGGAAGGAAAGAAACTCATCAAGATGTAGATTCAACAAACGCTTTTCCCTCTCCGCTGTTAACTCAACACAATGGATGCCATTACTTCCTAATGAGGGAGGTTTGATCTAGGTGGATATTGGTGGCCACCCACCTATTCTAACTGTCTCAAAACAATGTTTCGACAACTTACTATTTTTAGCAGTTTTTATGTTCCTAAATTTTCAGGGTCATTTTGAGGGCCTAAATGAAGGTTTTTTAGGATCGATCACCCCAATGATATCCAAAGAGTTTTATTGAGCCCCAAAAATGAATCTCCTTGATGATTCCTTTCAAACTAGCTATCATGTGCCCCAAATGGAGATCATATGCCAAAGTTACACCCCCAGTAAATTGATACACCAAACTACCCAAAACGAGGTCCACAAAATTGTTGGCTTCTCATTTTTTGGGGTTAGGGTTTTGGTTTATGTTAAAAAGGAATTTATAGCCTCATATTAATCATATTCTTGCGAATATGAGTATCCATCACATCTCTTCTCAGAGATAAATTGCCACCATTCTAGCGAGTCTTTCACTCTATATTTATACAATTTTGTACATTTTGCTCATTAATTGAAATTGTTTATTACTGTATCTCTGTGTTTATGGTTGCATCTATGATATATTTCTGTTATATTATTGGATATATGATATATCTATGTACATTTATTTATTATATCTCCGCTCTCATCTTGTGCTGAAAATAATCCGGATCATTCACACACCATGAATCCTATCTCCAAGTTCTTCCAAAGATATATAAGAAGAGGCCAAATCTAGAGGATGGGGCATGATTATATAGAAACAAAAGCATCATCACACCAGTGAATCAAAACATGGTATTTTAGTTGTGATCTTGCTACATATTGTTGAGTGTTGTGCATCGACACTTGTGTGACTAGAGCCTAGGTGAGAGATTTCATTGTCCACTTGCTGTGATATGATGCCTGATTATAGTTATTCAAAAAATTGAGTTTGTGGCTAAGGAGAAAAGTTATGGGTCTTGGAGTGAGGAGTACGACATCATATCTCAAGGTATCATCTATTACTATAATTCCTTTTACTTAATATATATCTATACCTCCCCCCTCAAAACAAAATGAGTAATTCATTGATCCATTGTATCTTGAATTTGGTTGTAGCTGACTTTGATAGGATTGAGATATTAAATTAGAATTTATTTCATGCAAATTTCATTAGTTATATCTTGTAGGTATGAGGAAGGTCTTGTTTGAATAATTTATATGAAGGTGAATAGGTGAAGCAATGTCATTGGATCTAGATCTCACAAGAAGCTAAGGATACATTAGACAACAATTGGTTTAATGTATTTTCCTCTTCCACTTCTCTAATGAGAATATGAAATTGTATGATTGTCTCTAGGATAAATATATAGTGATATATCCCATTTGTTGTCATTGGCCATAATCCAACCGATGAGGGGATTGTTTATCTATAGATTAAGCTTCTTACAACATAATTGGTGACTTCATTGGGGAAGAACCTTGTTTTATTTTATGGTTTTGGGGGGATTTTCCTTATTTTTTTTCATTCCTAATAGTTTCTGTAGATTATGTGTTGTGTGCATTTTAGTCCCAAGTGTATGCAAGCTTGCTTCCTTTAGATATAGGTAGTATTTTTTGATTTTTTCCTCAAATGCCCACGTGCTTGCGACTTTCTTTGAGAATAGTCATGACTAGACATGCCTTGTCTGTATACAACACATGGTTGAGCATCCTAGATACCTTTTGCTCATTATCAACCCATGACCAAGATAGTATGGCTGCCAATTGTTGAAGACAAGCCTATAACCAAGTCTTGTAGGTGATTTTTTGGAATTGTTTTAACATTTTTCCTATTGATTTGAGTGTGTCCTGGCTTGGAAAGGTTGTTGTGCATAAATACTTGGATTTTGAACCTATAATATTGTATCTCTTAGATAATTTGAAGCATAATTGGGTTAATAACTTTCACATAGAATTTATTATTATTGGTTTTAGAAAAACATGATTGTGGAGCAATAAAATAAAACAAATGCGGAAATAAAACATAGAAGATACTTAATACAATAGAGACATAGATATATGTGGTTCACCCAGTGTGGGATACGTCCACCAGAAAAATTTCTAGTTCCTTCCTTTATTGTTATATAGCAAATGAAAGGATACAACATACAACATACCCACTATAACATCCTCTTCTTTCTCTCACAATCTTCTCTCTCAGAATACAATACTCACTCACATGAATAGTTGCAATACAATTCCCTCATAGAAGAGGGTTTCCTTCTAGGAAAAAAAAACCTAACATAAATTCTACCGTTAAGTCTGTGACCTTATAATGAATGGTCTAGATTGACTATGAAATTACAATAGTTTACAAGACAATTTTCCCAAAAAATTATCTTCAGGGGCGTTTCCCTCGAACGCCCACCAGGGGGGCTTAAAAATATTTTTTCCACCCCCCCTTGGACCCACCTGGTGATATATGTGTGGGGAAATCCCCCCCACACCCTCCTATCAAGAAATGGGGTCCAAACACGATTGGAACAATACTTATGAATCATGAAGATAATCAAGTTCCACAACCAACAATTGGGTGGTTTGAATATCTTTTTCTTGTGATTAATGAAGTTTTCAAAAGTGAATTGCATCGCATTTTCATATGTGATTGTGGTCAACATTATTTGCTTCACTTTCATTGTAAGTGAACATGTTTAGAGATCTAAAAATTGATTGAGAAAATTGATTTGGTAGTTTTGTTAGAGTGATTACTTCCTTTTGTTTTCAAAATGTAAAAAATAACCTCTTGCTCCTTTCCTTAGATAGAGTTCATTGAAGAAAAATAAAAGTGCATTATTTTTAAATTTTCGTACTTTTCTCATTATTTGGATAGAAAAGAGTCAATAACATCATAAATACCACTCCATACCCTTGAGTAATCAACATACCTAAAAATAAGTTCTTAGTTAAAAATAACTAGACATTTTATTTTTAGTAAACACATATTAGTCTAGGTTTTAAGGCCTCAGTGTAATATTGGAGAGTAAACTCTCCAAGGCCACAAAACCAAACTAGGAATTGATTAGAGAGTGATAAATCCATTGGTAGAAAGGAGTTCTTTTCTTGGAAATGACATCTCACACATGTGTCAAGTGATGCAAACCCCCCTGGGGCTTGCTCGACCTCCCAGTCTGGGATCAATTTTCTGAGGAGCCAGAGTGGCTCTTGGGTCCCCAAAAAACCCTCAGTATCCTATCCAAAGAATTATTTTCCTTCAATTACATGAAAATTCAGGTTCACGAGGGTTATTTTACCCCAAAAGAGTTTCCACGTGACCTCGGGCCAAAACCTAGGGATTAAAATTTCCAAAGCGACAACTTCGGTGCTCTGGAGCTTTAATCTTCGAGAGTTTTTATAACACAATACTCAAAATCCTCTGAACGTTGAACTAGAGAACTCCAAAAGGGTCCAAGGATCAACTATCCATGCTTCTCCAACAACCAACAACTATGATCCACTCCAAAACTCCCGGATTCTAGAATTTTAGCTCCTAATCACCACTAGAATCCCAAATCACCGAACTCCGAAGTGGCTAAGGGTAGGGATCTATGGTCCACATGTCCCCGATATTGAACAACTTGAATTAACTCTGACCTTCGGAACTTTGGGCTTTTTCACGCCTGAACACTATTCACCTATGATCCTTCGTATTGCCGAACTTATGGACACCCACTAATATGCAGACACGTGTCCTCGATGACCAATGGTCTAGATTTACTTCAGAATCCCAGACTTCGGGGGATTTTTTACTTTGTACAACATCGATCAAATTTTCTCGGAGTTTCGAATCGCCAAACCACTCAAGGATCCGATGGCTCATGTTTCTCCCTGCAATCTATGGTGTAGATTCACTCTAGGGCTTCAGGCCTTTGGGGATTTGGTCTCCTTTACAACAAATGATGAAAAAATTCAGAAGCAGTGATGTCCAAAGAACTCGAGGTGTTAATGTCCACACTCCTTCTCTAGATCCAATAGTTGTGCGGGGTTCTAACTGCTCCCGAACAGATCTCGTCCACCCATTCTTTAAACAAATAAATTTGTCTTCCTTAAGGTTTTTCGCTTGAAGGACTTGGACTCAGGCACACGCCTTGCGCTTCCCTCCTGATATTTTCTCTTGAACGACTCAATCCTAGGTGCACGCTTTGCACTTTCCTCTTTGTATTGGGACTTAAAGAAGTCTCCAATGCACTCCTTGCATTATCTCTCCTTTGAGATTCTTCAACACTTTAACAAAGTGTTGAATCTGTGCATGCTTTGCACCAGTCTCCCCTATGATATTTTATACTCCTATGAGTATAGGCACACTCCTTGCACTTGCTCTGTGTAAACTTACACAATCTCTTATGAGCTCCTAAACATGTAACAATTTGGCCTTCACATTCCTTGCATGGGAATTGTGCACTCCTTGCACCAAGATTTCAGAAGAGAAACAATTGAAACTTAGATAAACATTAAGGATTCATTCAACAAGCCATTAAGATAGATACAGACACATAAAACATAAAGGTAAATAACACAACATTTACCCATTTACTCAGAGGCAAGCAAGCTCAGAACTTGAAAGCAATTATCTCTTTGATATTTCTTTAGCAAACACTTATAAGGAATTCAACAACTCTCTGGAGCTTTNACGACTCAATCCTAGGTGCACGCTTTGCACTTTCCTCTTTGTATTGGGACTTAAAGAAGTCTCCAATGCACTCCTTGCATTATCTCTCCTTTGAGCTTCTTCAACACTTTAACAAAGTGTTGAATCTATGCATGCTTTGCACCAGTCTCCCCTCTGATATTTTATACTCCTATGAGTATAGGCACACTCCTTGCACTTGCTCTGTGTAAACTTACACAATCTCTTATGAGCTCCTAAACATGTAACAATTTGGCCTTCACATTCCTTGCATGGGAATTGTGCACTCCTTGCACTGAGATTTCAGAAGAGAAACAATTGAAACTTAGATAAACATTAAGGATTCATTCAACAAGCCATTAAGATAGATACAGACACATAAAACATAAAGGTAAATAACACAACATTTACCCATTTACTCAGAGGCAAGCAAGCTCAGAACTTGAAAGCAATTCTCTCTTTGATATTTCTTTAGCAAACACTTATAAGGAATTCAACAACTCTCTGGAGCTTTCAACTTCTTCTTTACAAAACTACTAACAACCTCATTTGGGCATAGATTACATTGATTTATACATGAGGGGGCTTCTGGAACCTTCCCTCTAGACTATCCTAGTTCTTTCATATCATAATTGAAGCATACTACCACTAAGGCTTATTACAATAAATTAGCATTACAATCGAGATATGAGTCGATGCTCAAAAGGCATACAATCCTACAAACATTAAAATAAAGTACAATCCCCTGGAGCACATTACAATGGCTCAAGCTTCAAGATCTTATGATATCTTTAATTAAATTTCTTTTCAAAAATTACAGTGACCCGCCCTCCTTGGAATCCAATCTAGTTTAGTGCATTGTGCTAGATGCCGAGTCATCCTCCACCTTGCCTCATTTAATGATGATGACGATGCCCTACATCATACTCTCCTCGACAAAAAAATTCATGGTCTCATATTCATGAGCTCCTCCACTGTCTTTCCATGCTTCTAGATATCAGTTTCAGTTATCCAACTGACATCTTCTGCTAGATGATTCTCCCATTTAACCAAATATTCATAGTAAACTTTCCTCTTAGTTTTCTTAGAAATTCTCTGATCCAAAATCCTCTCTATCTGCAGCTTCTATGCTATGGGAATATGTCACTTTCACTGAATCTCTTCTTGATCATTTTCCCCTTTTGTGTCATCGATCTTGTAAGGGTATAAGTCTTCTACATTGAATATTGGTGAAATTCCAATGTTCTCTGGTAGTTCAATCTCATAAGAATTTGTAGAAAATTTTCTAATGATTTTACAAGGGCATATATTTTTCATCTTCAACTTATTATATTTCCCTCTTGGAAATATTTCCTTCCTTAGGTATTATAAGACTTAGTCTCCAATCTCAAAATTCAACTCTTTTCTTCTTTAGTCTACTCTAATCTTGTATCTTTGGCTGCTATCCTGCAACTTTATTTTGATTTGATCATGCAACTTCTACATCTCTACATCAAAATCCTCTGCTCCTACACTTCAAAATTTAGTCTGTCCCAAATATCTCAATTCTAAAATTCCTCTTGGATGCATTCCATATAATATCTGGAATGGAATCTTACTAGTACTCCTGTTTGATGAGCCATTATATACAAACTCCGCTTGAGGAAAAAAATGATCCCACTGACTGTTATGTTCAATTACCAAAATCCTTAGCATGTTCCCCAAGCTTTTATTCACTACCTCAGTCTGTCCATCTGTTTGAGGGGGATATGTGTAACTAAATGAAATTTTTTTTCTCTACATTTTTCACAAATTCCTCCAAAAGTGTCCCACGAATTTGGTATCTTTGTCTGAGACTATACTTCTGG
>JASDQU010193174.1:3292-19354 GCA_032191745.1 Picea mariana | reverse complement strand
TCAAGTCTTATCCGCATTGTAGGATGACTTTTATAAATCTTGCCTTTAATTTGGGTTTCGGCATTTCGGCATTCCTTTGCCCAAGTTTCTCGACACTTTCACATCGCACTCTCTGAAACTACGAATTGGAGCTTATCTGGACTGACTCCTTCTCTTCTTGTGACCACGGGCTGTGACCAAGGCTTTATGTGAAAGGCGCTTTTGCAATTTCGCATATCGTGAATTCATAATTCCTTATGTTCAATGTTCCTGTCACCTCCAAATCTCAGTCTGCAAAATTCCATAATGAAATAAGATCAACGAACCAGATTATATGTAGATCTGATGGTTCATGTTAAGTCGGGATATTACTCATCGCGATTTCGACACTCTGGATGATCGGTGTTTTCATCAACTCGAATTCCCGATTCTTGACATTCAGTAAAGAAGTCGAATCAATGGTCCAGATCACTTCTTGATCTGATGGTTGTTGGTACATCACGATTTCGCCTATTGCAATTTCGTAAATGTTGCATAGTTTCTTCTGCCTCTCCATATCGTGATTCGTGAAACTCTAATAAGGGATTAGATCAACGGTCCAAATCGAATCTTGTCTTGACGGCTGCGATTGAATCATGATATCGCATATCGTGAAATCGACATTCCTGTTGCATTGTGTTCTTTGCCTCTCTATGTCGCGATTCGCGAAAATCCGATGTGGAGTTTGATCAACGGTCCAGGTTTGATATTGACTTGATGGCTGCAATTGAATCGCGATATCGCATATCGTGAAATCAGGGTTCTTGTTGCATTTGCTTCAAATCGCGATTCACGAAACTCCGATACGGGCTGTGATCAACGGTCCGGGTATGATCTCGATTCAGTGGCTATGATTGAATCATCATATCGCATATCGTGATTTCGACATTCTTGTTGTCAAGTGTTTTTATCATTTCAAAGTCTCGATCCCCGATACTCCATGAAGAAAATCAACAGTTCAGATCAAAGCTAGATCTGACGGCTCAGATTTCATCGTGATTTTTCATATTGTGATTACGCCCTCTTCTCCTTTCTCTTTAAAGACCGTGTAGGTTCTCCTTGATCCAACGATGGTCGAACCCTGTGCTCGGATTTGACAGCTGAGATCTATCTCCCTCTTCAACGATCAGAGATTCTTCTTCTCAAACTTTCGCTCATGCGCTGCTTTCGATCATTCGCTGCCTTCGATCATTCACTGCCTTCGATCTTTCACTGCTTTCGATCATTCACCTCTCTGTACTTATCTTCTGTTTGACTGTCAATTACAAACTTGTTGTTCTCATGTCATCTTCACTATTTCCATCAATGACAAGCATTCGCTGTCTGTTAACTGTCTGTATAATATTTTCCAACATCGCCAACATCGTTAGCCTTGGGAATATTTGTTAGCTCTTTGACTTTATCCTTGAAAATAATTGGGTTATTATTCTTAGGTTGTAGTTGGATATCCTAGTTGGATTCCTTTTGTCTAGGTATGAGGTGATACTTCTTATGCATTTCAGCTTGTATTGCATTAGAAAATATCCTATACTAAATGGAGGAAAACAATTCTTTATTTGATTCACTTTTAGGGATTTGTTTCATGTTGTTTAAGGAATATTCATAATCATCTTGTGTTATATGCATGGAATTATTTTCCCCTTGTAACTTGTGTATTTCCTTTAGATTATTGACATCTTCATCATTCGTTGCTTCCTCCACCAATTTATTTTCATTGTTGGGTCTCACAGGGGGTTGGATGGGCAGTTCTTCATTTCTTCTTTCTCTCCCTATGAGTTGGGGATTAAAATGTATTATGACCTGATTAGGGTTCCTCGCCCATCCTTCTTGAGGAGTGTGTTTTGCATTACCATTGTCCATTTCGAATATTGACATTTTATTTGTCAAATTTATGATTAGTCTTGACATTTCATCCATCCTATATTCATGAGAATATTTGGCTAGATTATATGGACCACAATCTTCTCTAGCCTTTTTTCTTTCTACTTGATCTATCTTTTGTTTAATTTTACCTGATGCAATCATATTTCCTTTGATATCTATTGCATCGTTCCATAATATCAACAAAGTTGGGGCTCCTCTTTACCTTAATATGATGGCAAATTCAACATCAAAATCCCTATCATATGTGACTTTAGATTCTTGCTATGAACGATTTATGTTTCTAGGGATCTTGTTGTAGATCTTGTTAAATACTATGTTAAATTCCACAACAAACTCATTAGCTGTCTTCTTGAGTGAGCCAATTTTTTTTAGGTAATATAGAATGTCTCTCTTCCCCTTTCATAAATGTAAACTCAAGATCCTTCTGTCTATCTATTGAGGCCACATGAAGATATATGAACCCCTTCGGAACATATCCTTATAAATTTTGAACACATAGCCTCATGAATACATCCTCGTTCTCCACAAACCGATTGTTGGTGAAATCTTGGAAGGATTCTATATGTTCTTTAGTGGAATGAGCTTGTTCTCCATCATATTTGGCCAAGAGATTTAAGTAGTTTTTAGGGAGGTCGTGCACATGCAAAGGAAAATTTAATGGGAAAAATATATTAGTGACCCAAGGATTTAAAGGTGGTGGGGGAGGGTTTCCCCCCACTCTTCCTCCTCCTATTGGCCATGAGATTTTGCATAACACAGTTAGTGGCTTCAAATCACAGAGGGTTGACATGGTTTTTCAAGAAGGGTTTAAGGGAAGAACATGCTTCTTGACGAAATTCTATGGGATAATTATTTATATCTATTAAGGGTTCAAGAGAAAGCTTAGAAGAAGAATATGAATCAACAAGTATGTCAACTAGCTCGAAAGATTCACTACCTCTATGAACAATAGAAGGAGATGTTTCTATATTAGGCTTACCTAAAGATGAAGGGATTTGACGTTCTATGATGTTTCTCTAGGTCGCGAGCTTCTCTGAATCTGAGTATACATGATTTTACTTAGGATCTGGGTTGGTTCTAGTGTATATCCTATTATATTCCAAATATACCTTTTTTGGAGTCACCAAGTGAAAAACTAATAGCCATATGTCTAAAGCTTATTTCATCGTCAATAGTCAGAGCTTGCAATGTCGTACCCCAGGGAAATATATCTTCAAATTTCGTTCCCCGACAATGGTGCCATTTCGAATGTTATCCCTTGAGATGTTCTAGGATGTCAATGGAATGAATTTGAGGAACCCCAAGGGAAAAGAATCGGGATGTTCCTTAAATCCATGCTTGTAGTAAGTAAAATTATGCAAAAATTGGGTAATTTTCTCTCTCTCTCTCTCTCTTATAAAAATAAAGTCCTCAAATAGTATGGGTCTAGATATTTAAAATATTCAACTCCATAAGACATTTTTCCATGATTGTTTTGGAAAATTTTATTTTAAGAGTGGGGGAAATGGTGAATTAGAAGAAATACAAGATAATAATATAAGGCACTACAAATAATGAGTCTTCTATCTTATGGAAATATAATAATGTGTCGAGCAATTAAGAATTCAATAGTTCTAACACATATAACAGTTCGTTTAAACATGCATAAAAAATTTACATGTTCAAATATTTAAATCCATGTAGGTACCCTATGCAAATCATTAAACATATGAATAAATGAAAAGAAGTGGTCATTGTTAAGAGGAAATCACTTTAATATCATAAGTATACAACACACGGTAACACTAACATGCTATATAACTTACTGCTTGAGATTTTATTAATGGAGATCTGATACAAGAAGCCAAAAATGAGAGGGGCAGATTTTACAAGAGCCCATGCACAAAAAAATGAATGGAGGATTGAAAAATAACACATGGGATGAATCTCATGAATCCTGCAACCATAAATATCATCCGTTAAAGGTCTTATTACCTTTTTCACCAGATAGGTAGGTAGCTAGGAGGGAGGCAGTTTTATCGTCAGGACTTACTTCTAACTAAGAACCGAACGAAAACCATAACATACGCGCATAATTATGCTTAAGGCACAGCATATTGATTTCATCATTATGGAGGATCCTATTCTTTCCTATCTTAACCGCTTATTAGTAACACGGCTCTGCACAGTAGTACGGTATCATCACCTACCCCCTTCCTTCTCTTTAATTGAGGATTGGTCATGGTCACTATGTTTGTGCCTGAGGATCATGATAAAAAAACTCTAGTTGTAAGAAACTCTTAAATTCCCCAAAGTGTCGACTCGAGAAATGAGCTCCTTACCTTGTTTTATAGGCATCTTCGTTTGTGAGAAAAATGTTCAACTAATCCAATAATTCTTCTTGAAAATGGATACTGCTTGTCAAAATCTTGATACCGCCTTTGGTTTTCTAACTGATTTGTAGCTGAATTTTACCGGGTAAAAAAAATAACTTTTTACCACCAAAGTTAACTCGTTGATAATGTTGTTGGGCGTGTTCTCATTGTCCAATTAATCTTCTATCTAAATTCTTATGGATGGATTAATTGATTCCCATTACTGTGTTGAACATCCTCTAAATTTATAGGAGAGAGGGAAAGATGATTGTTTCCTCTCGACTGACATCACCCAAAAAAATAGGGTATAATCGACCAATCCATAAAATCTTCTGCCTCAAGCTTCTCCTGTGGACCGATCGGATTGGAAATTGTACCTTAGGATAGATTAGAGGGAATCCCAATACACTCAATTTTGAACTTATGGTACTAGAGAAGGACATTCACTCCCTTAAAAATGCAGACCACACTCTCCTGACGTCTGTAGCCAATATGGATGATTATCTTCTCCTATGGGGAGGGATTGTGTAGGTGGGTCATCATCTATGACACCTGACATATTATTAACTCAACTTTAGAAAAATAATTACTCACACATTGGTTTCTTCCTATATTTTGGATTTCTATTATAAGAGCTTGAAGTGTTCTTACAAAGACAACTGAAGGGGAAAAATTATTTGTCGCACTTGGCCTGATATGTTGAGATCTGAGGCTTGTGTGGGTGTAAATGTATGGAAAATTATTACTATCCTCTATAAATTGTAGGTAATGACATGATGATTGGTGAAAGGATGTATATGTGATGCCAAATTTATTTTTATGCATTGTATCATATCCAATTGATTTGGAAGGCCATCAGTGTATCCATCACCCACTTGAAATATTATTCCTCGTTCCTATGTATAAACATGCATCCCCTTCCCAATGGTTTGATTCTTTTTAAAGTGTGGATAGAGGTGAAATTTTTTGAGTGATGTTACACTGACATCACCACAGACCCATAAACACGTGTTGGCTCCATATTCATCCATGTAAGTGCTAATGTGGCTTTGGATTTGACCTATGTGTAGTTAAGTTCGATATAGTGACTGAAAACCCTAGTGGGCCCTCTTTATACACATGGAAGCCTCAGATTGGATCTGATGAGTTCCCTACCAACATTATAATCTATCTATGACTCTCTTAAGTGTCCTAGGTGGACTGGTGCATTAGCTCCAGGTCGACTACTACATTGAATGCAATGATAATGACTTGGTACATGGTTAGGTGAAACAAGAATACTATTTTCGTGACCCAATGATAGTGGTTTAACTTTTTATATTCTTGTAAGGAAAAACCATTCACTCTTCAACATGTGTATCCTAATTGTTTTTTCTCACCCCATATATGTGTTATCTTCTATGCATTTTCACAATGTGACATCGGTTGTTTGATGTGGATTAGACTCGCTTACAATCATTGGATGATCGAGCCCACATCTTTGCTAGCATTGATTCTTAGGATGTGGTCTCATGATAGAGACCTTGTATAATAAGGGATTAATCCTTTCAAGGGTGAAATTAACCCTATTTTAGCTCCTAATAAGTTCTTAGGTGATCAAAATTTAGCCTTGGGCCCTTCGGGAATGATTTTCCTGTCGATTTCTCTAGGGTGTTTCAAATTATCCTATCTCTTTCACTCCAGGAGCTCTATAATATCTCCTTTATCCTCTATTTCTCTCAATATTGAACTTACAACCTCTACCAACATGCATATTGGAGCTAGGGTCAAATTTGGTATGTAATGTCACCTTTCTAAAAACCTTGATTATAAATAATTAATTATAATTAATGATTTCCATGTAAATATGTTATTTATTAATGGGAAATGCCAAAAAATAACTGTGGGGTGAAGCCTTAAAGTACTGGCCATGATACCGTTAGAGGAAAGAGTGAGGAAACCTACATAGGGGGTTCATCATGCTAAGATGAGACAATCTCCTTGCTGGGATAATTAATTTAGAAATAATAAGTTATTTCCCTTTCCTGGTTTCAAGACAAATCGGTTAATGGAAGGGGGTTGGTAGTTGGAAAACCAACCACCCCAATGAATACATGTATGGAAATATAGATAGGACAACAACAACTTCCAACAAACAATACTGTTAGCACAAGTTGTTGATAAAGTGGGGTTTTTCCTAAGGAAATAACCCCTTGGTGAAAAAATCAAGAAAAGGGGTCCTAGTGCGACCCATATTATTCTTTTATCCTAAGTTTTTGGTGATTTGATGGCCTTGGCCTGTTGTGATAAGGAGCGCATAGATTGCAACGACGCCAAAATGTTGGGGCTAAATATATGCACTATTAATTCCCACATTTAATTATCAACCGAGGCTCATAAGCTTCGAGGTGTAGGTGCAGGAAACACAGGATCAAAGCCTAGTTTAGTCTAATCTAAAGCCGACAAAACAATATTCAAACCCACATTGCAGGAAATTAACACTAAGGATTCATCACTGGGACGTAGGAATAACTTAGTGTTATGAAGGCTTAGATCACAGTCTTTCATGCACTTAGGGTGATGTTCGTGTGATTAATTGTGAGTAGCTTACTTAAGTTTCTTGTCCTTCAATGGATTCCCGTAGTGGTTAGCTAAGCTACAAGAAAACTAAATCAAAGCAAACTAGATTAAAAGATAATGAAGACAATCTGAAAATGACTTGTAAACAAATGAAACTAAAACTCCAAGGCAATTCTTCAAATGAACACAACACCAATAATGAAATCTACCTAACAGAATAATGGATCTACCGAATGAATGAAAATATGTAACAATGATCTATATGAAGAGGAATATATGGAAGGAAATGCACTCTGTGTTCAATGGATGCCAACATACTATGCATATCAGTACATTCAACAATATTTAAGAATCACATGATCACATCAGGCTTCAAGGTGTGTATGCTATACGTTTGTGATAATAAGACAAAGAAATGTCAACAATGATCACTAAAGAATTATCTTATCCAGAACCTGAACCCAAAGTTTGCATCTTGAACATGCTAGACTTATTAATCCATGCACCAACATTAATATAGAAATCACAGTAAATATATCAGTCCTATGAGATGTTGTACTGTTATGTTTTAAGAACGCAGATTCAATAAAAATAAATGATATACACCATGTGTTTCAAATATCATGAGCAGAGATCAAATCCAATGTTCAAAAGTGACTTTATAAATGTTACTAAGAGCATATTTTTGTCATATGACAGAGGTGCAAATAGTGATCAGCTCTTCAAGCAATGATACCACAAACATATTGTTTATGCCAACCAGATTCTTGATGCCAAGACAATGCGGGAATGGATTATATAACTGTCACATGAATCAAGTGTCAACAATGTTCAAAGGAGTAAAAAAACTTCAATTCTGTAAAACAACAAAGTGGTGTTATAAAACTAGAATAAATATGCACACATATGAAGAATGAATCTTGAGTCTTATTAATATTGAATAAGAACCAAAACTGCAATTAAAGATAAAACTAATTAGACAACACACCATACAATAAAATGAAAATATAATGGACTAAAACTAATTAAATTGAACATAGCAATGCTTACCCACACTGAGGGGCCCTTCCCAGGTGGCTAGCACTACTGAGAAATATCAGATCAAGCCAAGGAGATGCACAATGAATCAACAACAATAAATTCCCCATTTTGATCAAAAACACTGTTTTTACATGGCAATTAACTCCTTAAAGCTTCCTCACAAGAACAAACCTTTTACTTACAAAAAATTCATGAAACTAATGGCTGATTCTCATAGCTGTATGAGGCTTATTTATACATGAATAATCATTGAGGAGTGGATGGGACCGAATCCCAATGCTCAGATTTCAAATATTACATTTTTAGATAAAATCCTCAAAAATATGGGTTTTATTGCAATTTGGGTAGATTCGAGTTAGTCCCACACCCATATCTTCCAAACCAATTCTAAGTTTGAAAATTTTTCCACTTCTTACTCAATTTTCCATATTCTAGACAAAACCCATTCCATAGAATTTCTAGATCTGATTCCATCTGCAAGGAAATCGAGGCGCAAGTTGGCAGCTTGAGATTTTTGCAAATTTTTGCAGAATCATCCCCCCTGAGTTGGAGGTCCACATGTGTGATCTGGGTGAATTCTTCCTCACGTGTTCACATGTAAATGCCACTCTAGACAAAACCCATGTACCCTATTTTCCTCTAGAATCTTTCCAAAATTTCGAATTATTTCTAGTACCAGATTGTTGTTGATGCTGGTACCGGATGACCTGGAGCATTCTAGTGCCAGATGGTTTCTAGAAAATTCTAGTATTATATGTGTTTAATTGTGAGTACCGAATGATATGGAGTGTGAGTACCAGATGACATGGACTGTGAGTACCGTATGACTTGTAGAACTTTCTGGTACCGGATGATTTGGAGTACCGGATGAGCACAGTATTGGTACCAGATGGATTGAGTACTGGATGACATGGAGTGTGGGTACCAGATGACATGGATCATGGGTATCAAATGAATTTGTAGGTACCAGATGACTGTGCAGGTACCGATTGACTTTAGAACCTTCTCGTACCGGAAAAGGAACAATACAGGTACCAGAACATGGACAATGCACATATCGGAACCTGAACAATACAAAACATGATGCTTGGACATAGAAACATAGGATTAAACCATCATTGACAAAACTATTGTATAACATCCTTTAATCACTAAAAATATGGAAAATTGTGTATTAACCATATAGGATGAATAACAAGAGATAATGGAGGTTTATGGTGTAATTAGGGATATATTAGTGACAAAATGCGGGGAGAAGGTGTAATGATAAGTGTATTTGTATGGAGGAAAATATGACAAAACTAGAACTCAACAAGAGGATCTTGTGTTTGAATTTTTTCCTCCTTAGGTCGCTTGAAGCCCTGATGTACATAGCAAACTTCTACATTTTCCTCACCAAAGTCTTCCTCCTACTCACCTTTACTACATTTTATTGACTGAAGTTGATCAATATCTCAATTACCTGTGTGTGCTAGTCCAGTTTTCTGAGTTAAAATGATATTGTCTAGAGTCTTATCCATTTGACCTCTTTAAAACTCATTCATAGTGACATATAAACTGATGGGTACTGGGCTTACCTTCTATGCAATCAGAGGGCGACTTCTAGTGCTAACATTTCTAGCATCATTTCCGGGGAATGAATTGAAGACATTTCCTTGGGATAGAATGACAAAGAGCTTCTGATTCTAAAGGTGCATCAGATATCAGTACCATTGAAGATTACAACTTGCACCTGGCGACTCCACTATTTTAGTTGTGGCTCCAAAAGGCAGACACACAAGGTATACTCCACAGATTCCTCTAGAAATGCCTGAAGATAACCCATAGAAAATTATCATAAAAGGAAATGCCCCACGAGAAGGTACTTCAGCTGTCGGACCAGGTATTTTCTGGTAATTTTCATAATCCTTCTTTAGAAACTCCAGTATCTATTTCTCATTCTTATGTTATACCATCTGTTGGAGTTTCCAGAAGTTTAAAGTTTGGGAGTGTTCATGTTGATTTCTCCCCTCTTGGTATTGGTTTGGAAGGAGAAATCTTTAACACTCATGTTTCCCCTGAATTTGTACCATGGTTCAAACCCAGGACCTTGGAAGATTTTCGCACTACGTGCTTTACTACTCCTCCTCCTATTAGAGTTGTTGCATTTACAGAGGAGGAAACCTATGTTCCTTCAAGCCCTGTAGCCATTTCCCCAAACACTCATATGTTTCCTTTTCCCCCTAGAAGAACAACTCCACTCTCACCTATCCAAGATCCATACCCTCCTGGTTCTCCTCCAGTTCATGTCCCAATGGCAAGTGCTAATCCTCCCAGAAACATAATGGACACCATAGTAGCTTCTAGATATGCTCCTCTTGTCCTGCCTCAACCTCTGAATGCTCTCCCAGCTGGTGGCTACCTTAAGCAATTGCCTAAGTTCACAGGTGAGGGAGACATAACTACAGAAGAGCACCTTGCAACCTTTTATAGTTACACAGACAATTATGTCATTGTGAATGAAGATGTATGGATGAGAATTTTTGTTCATAGCCTTGATGGAGAGGCTAGGAAGTGGTTTAGGGACTTGGCTTCTGGATATATTGATGGTATTGAAACTCTAGATGATGCATTCTTAATACATTGGGGGGATAAAAAGGATTTCCTTTACTATATTACAAATTTTGGATCACTTAGGAAAGGAGAAGGGGAATCTATTTCTGATTTTTCAAAAAGGTTTAATAAAATGTATAATAAGATTCCTGCTGATACTAAACCTATGGAAACCTCTACCAAAATTACTTATTCTAGTGCTTTCAACCCTGATTTATGCCTCCTGTTAAGAGAAAGAAGAACTACTTCCTTGGCTCATATGCAAGATGCGGCCCTGGAAGTGGAATCCAATATATTGGTAGTTAACAAACTTAGGAGTAAGGCTGATAGATATAGAGGAAAGGGGAGATCTAAAGCTTCAACCTCTAGTTCCTCAGGTTCCCACCCTCAAGTAGATGAATTGACCAAGCTGGTAAAGTCACTTTCTACCGAGGTGGAAAGATTGAAACTAGAAGGAAAGAAGAGCTATAGGAATCCCCCTAATGCTGAAAATAGGGGTAACTTCAGAAGACCAAATAACACCCCTCAAATTATCTAAAGAGATCAGTGAAACAGGGATAGGTATGATCATAAAATCCAAACCCATCTCTAAAATAACCTTGTTACTAATGAAGAAGGAGAAGAAGAAGAAATTTATATTGAAATCCATTGTCTTGGAGACACCTCCTCTTTTCCCCATTTAACCCAATATGCGTATGAGGAGTCTCTCATGGAAAACCAACTAAATGAGATGAGTAAGGGGGAGAATACCTTTAGAAATCCAAATAAATATAACCTCAGGTCCAAAAAGAAAGAAGTAGAGGCTGACATTCCTGATCATCCTACCAGAATAATGAATCCTGCTAAAGATGTAGTTGACAATAACAAATAAAAGAGGACACAAAACCCCTCACCAATGGTCAAAATTCCTGTCCCAGAAGTGAGAGAAATTCTAAATCCCCCCTCCTCTTTTAACTTTGAGCATGAAATTCAAAAAATTAGAATCCTTGTACCCCTTCCAGAGCTAGTCAAGCATGATGACTTCAAAAGGTGCCTCTCTAAACTATTGTAGTCTGAGCATTCATCTCATTCCACAAACTTAGTCAATATCCAAGATGAAAATCCTGTTGTCATAATGGGAACTTTGGTGGAAGATAGATATGATTCATCCCCTCCCTTCTATACATCACTGAACATACATGATAAGGTGTTGTGTAACTGTTTGATGGACTCAGGGGCATCTCATAATCTCATGCCCAAAACTGTCATGGATGAACTTGGATTAGAAATCACAAAGACTTACCATGAATTATATTCTTTTGCTCTAGGAGAGTGAAGTTCCTTGGGGTCATCAAAGATCTAGTTGTGACCTTATTTTAGTTGCCCATGAAAAGTGTGGTCATGTATATCGTTGTGGCTGATGTTCCCCCAAAGTTTGGCATGCTCTTGTCAAGATCTTGGATAAAAATACTTGGGGTAACCTTGCAGATGAACCTCACATATTCTACCATTCATGTGTTTAGGGGGGAGCATAGAAGACTTTATAGGGAAGCTCAGTTGGCCTACATTATTAGTGACAAAGAAAACCCCACCAACCATCCTATTTTTTCACTTGATATTGATTTGGGATCCAGATTATTGCAGCTCATTGATGCTCCTGAACCTCCTCTTGAAATCATAAAACATTCCATTACTCTTTGTGAATATTCTCCTCTGATCACCTCTGTTTGGAAGATTTTCTTTGATGGATCCTCTTATAGGGGAGGTGATGGTGCTGAAGTGGTCTTTGTTTCACCTACTCAAGAGCCTATATCTTTCTCCTACAAGTTAGAATTTGAAACTACCAATAATGTTGAAGAGTATGAAGCTCTTGTTTTGGGTTTGAGGGCTGCACAAGACATGAGTATTGAGGAGATGTCAATGTTTGGGGATGCTGAATTAATTGTCCATCAGATAAAAAATCTCTATCAAGTTAAGCACCCTAGGCTAAGAAATTATAGAAATGAAGTGTGGGACCTAGTTGAAAGTTTTTTCTTAGCTTTCAAAATTTCATTTATTCCAAGAGAAGAGAATGCCATGGCTGATTCTTTGGATGTTTCAACAAGTAATTTCAGAGTCCCTTTGCCACCTAAACTCAAATATGAGGTAGAAGTGAAATATAGACCCTCTATACCTAACAATTTCAAGCATTGGAAAGTGTTTGAGGATGATCTCGAGATCAAAAGATTCCTTGAGACTATTGATGAGTTTTCTGCATTACATATTTATAAAGATCATGACTATGAAAGTGATCCTCATGCTAATGTTTTTCTAAACAAAGTTTCTAATCATCATATTGTTCAGTTGCCTAGTAATCATATTCCAAAGGGACTAGTTCCTTTGGAAAGACTATTTGGCAAGAATGATGTGGCAATGAAGGTTAAAGGTTCAACTGATGATGCTGACGTAACTAAGTGCAATATTGGTACAAAGACGGATCCAAAATTTTTCAAATTGTCAAGAAGATTGTCAAGGGAACAAAGGGATGAATATGATGAACTGTTAAAAGAGTTTGCTGATGTGTTTTCCTGGAAATATGAGGATCTCAGAACATACGAAACAAGTGTCATTGAACATAAGATCCCATTGAAGGATGAGGCCAAACCATTTAGGCAGAAATTGAGACAAATAAATCCTATGCTGTTGCCTATTATGGAGAAAGAGGTAAAAAAGCTTTTGGATGCCAAGATTATAATTCCTTTGAGGTATTTTGAGTGGGTGGCCAACTTGGTCCCGATGAGAAAGAAGAATGGATAAATTAGACTTTGTGTCGATTTCCATAACTTGAACAGAATCTCTAAGAATGATAATTACCCCTTACCAAAGATGGAGCACATATTAGAGAGGGTGACAGGTGCATCTAGGATCTCCATGATTGATGGATTTTCTGGCTACAATCAGATTTCTGTCTTGCCTGAAGACAGAGACAAAACAACCTTCACTACTCCTTGGGGTACATTCATGTATTCTAAGATGCCCATCAGATTGATGAACACAGGGGAAACTTTTCAGTGAGCCATGGACATAGCCTTTATTGGAAAGAGATAGATTTGTAGTCATCTATCTAGATGACATCACAATATTATCCAGGTCCAATAAAGAACATTGTTATCATCTGAGGAGGGTTTTCCTAAAGTGCAAAAAATTTGGTCTCTCTTTAAATCCCAAGAAGTCTTTATTTTCCATGCAAGAGGGAAAATTGTTGGGGCACATCATGTCAGCTGAAGGGGTGAATATTTATCCAAATAGAGTGGAGGCCATCCAGTCCTTGTCACCTCCCAGATCTAGGAAAGAGGTTCAGTCTTTCTTGGGTAAAATCATCTTTCTAAGAAGGTTTGTTTCTAATTTTTCTGAATTGGTCAAATACATTACAACCAATGCTCAGGAAGGGGAATGAAGTGAAATGGATTGCTGAGTCCAGAGATTCTTTCAACCAAACCAAGAGGGCATTTAATGAAGCACCCGTGCTCATCAACCCAAACTACTCCAAGGATTTTCTAATTTTTTCCTTTGCTTCATCTGACACAGTAGCAGTTGTTTTATTACAAAAGAATGTTGAAGGGTTAGAGCAACCCATTGCATTTTTCAGTAGGGCATTGAGAGATGCTAAACTAAAATATGACATCATGGAAAAATAGGCCTATGCTTTGGTCAAATCCCTCAAGGATTTCAGGGTCTATGTTGTACATTCAAGAGTCATTGCATATGTCCCTTCAGCTTCTGTGAAGGAGATTCTCAGTCAGCCTGACATAGACGGAAGAAGGAGCAAGTGGATTTCCAAAATCATGGAATTTGATCTTGAAATAAAACCCACCAAATTGATTAAAGGCCAAGGTTTAGCTAGGCAACTGGCTAAATCTAATTGCAAATATTTGGGGGTTAATTTCATCAACATTTGCTCAGAAAATCAACAAACTGAGTTGTTTGATATAGGTCCTCAAGTCAACCCTCCATTGGAAGAATGTGCTTGGTACAACGACATTATATTTTTTTCTACAAAAGCTGCGATCTCCTGATGGTATGGACAAGAACAAGGTAATGGATTTAAAGCTCAAATCAATTAAATATTGTCTTATTGATAAACTCTTGTATTGGAAAGACCCTCTAGGAGTGCTTTTGAGATGTTTATACTCACAAGAGGCCCAAAAGACTATGTTTGATTTTCATGATAGTTTATGTGGGGGGCATCACTTCTGGAGAACCACAGCCTATAAGATTATCAGGGATGAATATTTCTAGCCTAGTCTATTCACCGATGTTTGTGAAAATATCAGAGATTGTGTTAAGTGTCAGAAATTCTCTAGAAATTAGCAACTCAAGTATTTACCATTGAATCCTGTGGTAGCTTTAGGACCCTTTCAGCAACGGGGCCTAGATTTTATTAGGGAAATTAATCCTACTTCAAGTGGTCAACATAGGTGGATCTTGACTACCATGGATTACTTTACCAAGTGGATAGAAGCCATCCCCACAAGGAATTCTTCCCACAAGGTAATCATTGGTTTTCTTGAGGATATTATGGAAATATTTGGTTGTCCGAACATGATTTTCACTGGTAATGATACATCTTTCAAGGCTGAACCATTGATTTAGTTTTGTGAACAGTTTGGAATTGCATTGATTCACTCTACTACTTAATACCCCCAAGGGAATGGATTGGCAGAATACTCTAACAAGAGCTTTATAAAGATCATCAAGAGATTGCTAGAGGACAACAAAAAAACATGGGATTCAAAGCTCAAATTTGCTTTGTGGGCTGATAGAGTGACAACAAAGATGTCTCTTGGTGTCTCTCCTTTTCAGCTTGTGTGTGGAGTTGAGGCCATTTTTCTTTCTCATCTTGCCTTGCCCGTGGAAAAGTTCTTCCAAGATTGCTAAGGAGAACCTGATGATATGATCAGAAGAATACAAAAGCTGGTAGAAGTGCAGCAGATTAGAGAACAATTACTAGACAAAGCACATGACCATCAACAAAAGATCAAGCAAGCCTTTGATAGGAAGGTAAGTAAAGAATATTTCTAGTTGGGAGATCTAGTACTCAAATGGGATGCAACCAAGCAGGACAAATGAAAGCATGGTAAATCCGAAGCCCTGTGTATTGGACCCTTCAAAGTTTCTAAGGTGTTTTAAAATAATACTTACAAGTTGCAGAATTTGGAGGATGATGAAGTTTTTGGAGGCCTTGTAAATGGGCATTTTCTGAAAAAGTACTTTTCTTGAGCCATGAGTGGCTTTTCATGCCATTGTAAATATCATTCTTCTTTTTGTTTTAATAACTGACTCCATAAACCAATGGTAAGGCACTTAATCTACAAAAGTTATTAGAGCCTCATAGGGAGGTCTCTATCCCCCATGGAGCCTATGTTAGCACAAGTTGTTGATAAAGTGGGTTTTTTCCTTAGGAAATAACCCCTTGGTGAAAAAATCAAGAAAAGGGGTCCTAGTGCGATCCATATTATTCTTTTATCCTAAGTTTTTGGTGATTTTATGGCCTTGGCACATTGTGCTAAGGAGTGCACATATCTCAACAGCTGAGCATGGAATGCTCAGATCTACGGTTTGCATCCAATATCGGACCCCCCCAACCTTTCTTCCT
>JASDQU010193173.1:0-20008 GCA_032191745.1 Picea mariana | reverse complement strand
TTGAACATTCTATAAGATATTTATGATAAGGAAGCTTTTGTTGGGTTTTCTTCCCCTAGAGGGTTTCCCAGGATAAATGTTGTGTCTCTTGTGAATGTGTATTTCTCAGTGATCTTGTTCTTATTATGCTCTTATCTAATGAAATGCAAAGAACTATAATAATGGCAAAAGTGAGTATTTTCTTCTTCTAAATGTCCATTAAAAACTAATGACTTTACATCCATCTGATAGACATTCCATTTATTGTGCACAACAATGGACAACACAGTTCTGACTGTATCCATCCATGGTAGTGGTGCAAATGCTTCATTGAAATATTTTCCAGGTTGTTGTGTAAAACCTCTTTCAACTAACCTTTCCTTGTGCTTTTGTACATTTCCATCTGCATCTTGCTTGGTTTTACAAATCCACTTGACACTTATCACATCCTTGTCCTCATGTACATCTACCGATTTCCATGTCTTATTGTTCTCTATGCATTTAATTTTTTCATCCATGACTTGTGCCCATACATAATCTTTGACAACTTCTTCAAACGTTAAGGGATCATCTATTTGTGAAAATAGAGAAAATACTGAGAATAAATTTGTTGTGTCAACATCGTAGATGTCTCACAAACTTCTTGTCTTCCTTGGTAACAAACTTGATAATGTTGGATAAGGGGATGTAAAACTACTCAGAATGCTTGCTGGAGTTTGTTGCGCTCTAGATGTGGATTGCACACCTGCAGATCTCACTAGAGTAGTTTGAGTTGGGATTTGTGTCGCAGTTCTAGGTGTAGAAGGAACTACTAACTGACTTATAACTGGTGTTTGAACCACTTCTTCCTCTATGTCATCATGCCCGATATTATCAAGAATTTTAACTCTCCTTTCTATGCTTCCATCCCATGCTTCATTTTTCACAAATTGAACATCGCGACTGATTATAACGTTTCTTGCAATAAGGTCATACAATTTGTATTCTTTTTTATCTTCAAAGTATCCAAGAAATATACAATTATGTCATTTTTTATCAAACTTCTTTCTCATCTCATCTGAAACATGTGTGTATGTGATACAACCAAAAAATTTCAAGTGCGCAACATTATGCTTCATTCCTATCCAGGCTTCTTGAGGAACCTTTTTTTTCACACTTTTTGTCAAAAATCTATTCATGATTTATACTGTAGTTGCTACTTCCTCAAACCAATACTCATTTGAAAAATGTTTGGCTTCCAACATAATGCAAGCCATTTCTATAATAGTTCGATTCTTCCTCTCTGTGACACCATTCTGCTGTGGTGTATACCACACAATGAATTGCTTGTAAATTCCATGAACTTTACAAAAGTTCTAAAACTCTCTTGAAACATATTCACCTCCTCTGTCAATTCTTAGAACCTTGATGTAATAACCACTCTGCTTCTCAACAAGTGACTTGGATTGCTGAAAACAACCAAATGCGTTAGATTTATGTTTTAGAAAATAAATCCATGTTTTTCTTGAGAAATCATCAATAAATGTAATAAAATAGATGTTTCCTCCTATAGATGGTGTTTTCATTGGTCCATAGATATCTGAATGTACAATTTCTAGTGGAGATTTTTCCTTGTATGACTTGCCAGATGGAAATGACTCTCTATGCTTCTTTCCAAAGATGCATCCTTTACATATTCTTTCTGGTTTTTCAATTAATGGTAAACCTTTCACCATATCCTTTGTATGTAGCAACTTCATACCTCCGAAGTTTAAATTTCCAAATATGAAATGCCACAACCAAGAATCATCATGCACTTCAGATTGGAATGTTGCCTGTAACTCTGCACCATTGTCTTCTTTTTTCTTAAGACTATGTGCACTACCTTTTTCTTCCTTAGAACAACGCACACTTACTTCTTTGAATGTAGTGTCAGAGTTCACATATTTTTCTTCATAGATAATTTTCGCTATTTTTCTCTTCATGGTTCGCTTTAATATCAATGGAAAATTTTTGTTGCTTGTCATCTGAATTTTTTTAATAAGTTGGTTTCTTGGATATCTGTCCAAAATCACATAGTGATTATCTTCCATGTAGATTATATACCCTTTTTGTAATAGATGTCATGTGCCAATAAAATTATGTTTTAGGCCAACAACATAATATACATCACGCATGACATTTTTCTCCCCTTGTTTAGTTAAAATTTTAATACTACCTTTACCCAAGACAATGACTTGGATATCTGTTCCAAGTGTAACTTTAGTTTGGAATGACTTATCCAAACTAGAAAATAGTTATAAATTTCATGTCATGTGATTACTACAGCCTGAGTCTAAATACCATATGTCACATGGACTTTCTTGAGCAACATTGCATTCAACTGGAGAAATTATAGGCATCTCTTCCTGGAGAAAACATAGGGATGCTCGGACTATTTGCATTATTTGACTGATCTTGACCTTGCTTGTTATGATTATAATGTCTCTTCCTGCACTCATATGCATAATGTCCATACTTTTTATAGTAATGGCATTGAATCTTTGATTTATCAAATCTATGATTACTTGGTTGACTGTTATTTTGATTTTGATTTCTTCCACCAATATTTGCAAGATCGCTATGATGTCCTCCTCTAACATAACGTCTTCCTCTGCCTCTAGAGTTAGCTCCCCCCCTTCCACTTCCATGGATTATAGATGACTGTGTGGGAAATGCATTTTCTAATGACATATTTGATCTATTTAAACTGTGTTCATGATTAATGAGGGATGCTTGCAACTCATCTAGACTAAAGTGACTCGGGTCTTTGTTCTCTTCTAAAGTCACAACGAGAGTATCCAATTTAGGAGGAATACTCCTAAGTACCTTCTCAACACTATTCCTATCCTCTATGGTTTCTCCATGAGACTTAATCTGATTTATCAGGCCAATAACATGGGTGTAAAAGGAATCTATTGAATATGTGTCTTTCATTGACAGAGTTTCAAAATCTCTTCTAAGAATTTGTAATTTTGAAGTCTTGACTTTGTCCATACCTTGATAATAAGTTTTTAATAGGTCCCATGCTTCCTTGGCTTGCTTTGTTGATGCAACTCTTGAGAGTATTCTCTCATACATGGCTTGATGTATGTAGAACATTGGCTTTCCATCCTTCTTCCTTTGATCTTTCAAGGCATCCTTTTCAGCTTGTGTCAGAGAATGTATGCTACCCGATGTGCTGGTTCCACATAGCCATTTTCGACTATCTCCCATACATCTTGATCTTGACATAATGCCTTCATGGTCAAGGACCATAACTCATAATGTTTTCCTGTAAAAGTGGGAGGTTCTAGATTTGAAGTAGAAGCCATGATTTCACCTTACGACAGAGCTACTCCTCTTTAAAACTGCTCATGAAACTTACTCTGATACCAGATCTCAGATCTAAAACACGCAGAAAAACTCTACGTAGCGTAGTTGCAAATACCATGCGGTACAAAACTTCGTTGCTGAGCACTCAGAACTTACAACACAATTCCTAGACATTGCGGTAGACTGCACATTGTGATGATAACACTTATAAACCAATGTTTGTCATAAAATCAACTCTTAGCACATAAGCTCACAAGGACAACAAAAATTAGAAATACTCATGAATATTTCAACACACAAATACTTAATATATATTACCAACTTGAATATTGTGTGCTATTACAAAATACAATACTATGCAGAACTTTAGCTCCAACAACTTTTGCAGACTTTCAGAAACAGATCTTGTGCTCTTAGACTTCTCTGACTCGCTATATAGTTGTTGTTGCTGCTAACTATCAACTAAAATCTATATTTGACTACCTACATACTTGGACATATAAAGAAGAAGACAGAGACTTCCAGTAGAAGCGAACCGACTCAAAACATTTAAGACGACAATAAATAAGACTGACTCTATCTGCATAATAGAGCTCGATAAAGATAAAAGATCGGCTCATTAATAATGCTAGTGCTAACACTCCTGCTTGTCATGTCTGACTGAGTAACATCCCTACTTGTTGTGACAGATAGAGTCGGTGTAAGTGTAAAGCTCATGACTTATAATTAATATCTCCACTAAGTAGGAAATCGAAAATGATATTGCCAATATTTTAAAATAAATTTTTATTTATTAGTAAATCAATATTATAGTTTTTATATTTCGATTCATGTAATTATTTTATTAATATTATAGATTTTATATTTTGATTAATGTAATGTTAAAATATATTAATTAAATCCCCCCAGGTGTAAGGTAGTCGGTGATGGGGTGTAGGGCACTCTGTTATGTGAAGTCACCGGTTCGAAACCCCTACTTACCTTGTGTGTTGCATATGGAGGGGTTTCTTACCTTTAGTGTCGTGTATGAAGCATCGTTGGCACACCTGGCATGACCATGTGTCACACGAATATGTAAACAACTAGAAGATTATATTGATAGTAGTTGGATAACACAACTACGTGTCATGTGAATACATGATCAACTAATTACTAATTCCACGAGTTACTAATATAATTACTAATATATATATATATATATATATATATATATACNATAATACTTAAATAAACCGAACAACTTTTTTAATAATATAACATTATTTAATATCAATAATTTGATATAGTATTTAAAAAAATATAAAACATTAACAAACCTTAAAAGCAAAAATTATCATTGTGTATTGGATCCACTATTAGTTTTTTTCACTCTCCCTATCTATCTTCACCTACACATATAAATCCTCCTACATGCATTTAGATTTTTAATTAAAATCTAAATCTCACCAACTAGTGTGGAAGTTAGAGTGCTCTTTACTTTACATGCAATAAGGCCCAATCATATTGTGCTCCCGTCACGATCTTAAGAGCCATATCAATTTCAAATAGCATAAGTAGAACCTACCTATAAAGAATAATTAATATAAGTGGTTACATTGTTGTAACCACTATTGGTACAAATATGGTAAGGTTCAAGCGCATAATAAAATATTTCAATTTAAATAATTAAATTTTATATTATAAGTCAAACTATATATAAATTACAAGTGCAATCTATCTCTCTTTTTCTCTCTATATATATATAATTTTATATTGCAAGTGCAATGCACGAAAAATTTCATATATATAAAACTTAAACAATTTAATTTGTCCAATATTGAATATGATTTTTTCACTTTTAATAACTCTTAGATTAATTGTCCTTCAAATCTTATATGTTATTATATCTTTGAAGATTAATTGTCCTTCAAATATTATATATTATTATTTTTTTTTATATTTTTTAATGCATCTTTAATTATTATGTTAGTTATTTTTTTTATATTCTTTATGCAGAGTTGCATTTTGTTTCTACATTTCATTATTGTCCTCACAATTACTTCTCATCATTTGAATATTAATTGTCCTTTAAATATTATATATTATTATTTCTTTATATTCTTTATGCACCTTTGCATTCTTTCTACATCTCATTCTTGTTGTCCATATGTTGGATACATTTATAATTTACCTGGATTTCTAACCTTAACCTCACACACAAATAGTTAACTTTTATATTGTACAGAAATAATAAATAGTCGAAACTCACAAAAACAACCAATTCTAAACTTCATCTAAACAAATAATGCCTAAATGCATTGCACTCAAACACCATATAGTTCAAACCCCCCAAAAATAAATAGCTATTGTATTTGTAAGACATACGATATACCAAATAGCCCAAATCTCAAAGACATATAAAATAATTGAAATCTCAAAAGGTTAATTTTTCAAGTTAACCTTGAATCTAGATTGGATTATTATATTATTTGTTATTTATTTCAATGTTTTTAGAGTAGATAAAAATTGGAGGAATCAATTTGAAGGGTCATTTTAATGGCAGATCTCAATTTGGAAAATTGGGGTCTGGAACCTTCCAGAGCCATTTTGAGGCATTAAATGACATTTTTGGGGTTTTGTTGTCAAAACACTATGCACACCTCTTTGACGGTGTTCTACACTATGATACCTTTCCAATGGTGCATACCGTGATTCAAACGAAGTTTGTATGCAAAGGTTATGTCTCTTGCAAGTTGACATATCGTGTTGACCACCATGGTACGAGAGGATTCCACGTCAGCCCCCATTACTCATGGATATGGGGCTAGCCACATGAGGAATTTAAAGAATATTCTAGAAGGTTCAAAACCCTACCACAATTGAGGGTAGAGGAAGTAAAAAGCATACCCCTAGATGGCTATTGGGCTATGTTAAATATCGACCCACTAGGAGGACAAGGGGTTCCATTATGTGTTATTGTATTTTGTTCCATAGCAGAGTAAGACCACTGGGAGTGGGAAATTAGAGAGCATAACAGAGGGGGTTAATGTTCTATAGCAGCCTAACAGGGCACAGGTCTTAGGTAACTCCATAGAGAGTGTCTTCTCCTTTGTACTTGCATTATTTCCACACCCGAGAAAAGAGAGTAGAGTAGCTTCACCTTCTAGCTAAGTTTTCCTCCATAAAGGTTTCCCAAAAAAAATATTTTTTTTTATCTTGTGCATGGTGATTGATTTTATTCTTTTGTTTTATATTTTCTGCATTTTATTTCAGTTTTATTTATCAAATCTGTTGGGATGAACTATTTCAATGAAAAACTCATAACAATTTTCAAATCAACCCCAAATGGTAACCACTCAAGTTAACCTCCAGGTAACTAAAAGAATGAAAATAAAATTTTAAAGCATTTGGTATGTTCAAGCCAGAATTGTTGACACATAATGCAGATGTCTCAAGTCCCAATCGAATTATGATGAAAATGTTCCAAGATAATGAAGGAAAAAGGGTGAAACCAAAATGGTAAAATACAAGCCCAGCCAAATAAGTTTTGTTAGTAAATTTTCTAGAGGCCATGAAAAATAGAGTTAGCATAAAGTGACGGTTTAGAAAATATAACGGAAAATTATTTTAAATAACAACATGTAGAGGGAATGAATCACGCGTTTGAATAATAGTGAGGAGTAATGAATACATCGAACGGGGAAAACAATTATTTTTTGGGTTTGTTTTACTAGCAAGGAAAACTAAGTGCGATTTTGTATTTTCTTTGCCTAGATTGAGATTCAAAGGATAAATCTTTGGTCTTTCCCTCTCAAAAAAAATAAAAATATACCACATGTAAAGGTGTGAAGTTATCATTTGTTTTTCTATTGGAGGCTTACACAACAAAGCTAGACAATCCATTTGATCACTGTGAAGTTATCATT
The DNA here is from genome assembly GCA_032191745.1 of Picea mariana. Lineage (NCBI taxonomy): Eukaryota > Viridiplantae > Streptophyta > Pinopsida > Pinales > Pinaceae > Picea > Picea mariana. Next base: position 12,791 of record JASDQU010193173.1, on the reverse strand, counting down.
TGTCGTTCTATTGGAGGCTTACACAACAAAGCTGGACAGTCCATTTGATCACTCCTATCTTATAGTTATTTTTGTTTCTAGATTCAACATGTGATCATAAGTGTGTTCTTAAAATAATTCCCAAATTGCCTAATGTATGGAGATTCAAAAGAGTTTTAAGAGAAAGAAAAACATGTTGTAAACCATGTAAAATATATGTTAAAATGCCATAAGTTAGTTATGGTGGAAGTTTAATAGATAACAATAATATACCATATTTATATCAACACAAATATTCATATCAACCAACTTTTATAGTATTTTTAAACTTGGGTCAAGATACAATAAGAAAAATATTAAATGGTCTTAAAATAGAAGAAGGAAAACACTAACATGTTTGTGGATATGCTATGGATAATCAATGGATTTAAAAATAACTTAATTACCCTCGAGCCAATATGCACACAAAGTCATTTTCTTGTGAGGAATACACCAAAAATCATTTTCTTGTGAGGAATACACCCAAAAAAATACATAGAAGATGAGGACTGTAATGGGGTATTTTAGTGGATGCTAAGGAAAAATAATCCAAATGAATAAGACATCACTCTTGATTACCATCTTTACAGTAGGTTTTTTAAGGTGTGTCGATAAACCAAATGAGTAAAACAATTATCATTTCTAGAATGAGTTTGGGGAAAACTATGTGTGCCTAAAGGATAAAAGTTTCATCTTATAAAAGATCCCATGCCTTTAAGTTTGTATCTAATACCTTGTATTATGGGTGAATCCATGAATATGTGTCCCAAATTTTAGTGAAATGTGGTGATGAAAATTTACATATTTTTTGGCATTGTGAATTTTGACTTGTTGTAAAAAAACAATTTGTAGGGAATTATGCGCTCTCTCTCATGATAGTTTTTTCAAATAATATTAATGTTATTTAATATGTCAAATTTACATTTAATTAAATGTGTGTCCTTGTAAATTTCTAAAAAAATATTTACAATTGACTTTTGATTCCAACACCTAATTTAGTGTTCAATGTATATGTTAAGAACCAAGACTTGCTTACATAAACACCACCAGTATTTAGAGACAATATAGACTAAAAACACTCTTTATTATAATAAAAAACTTGAGGTAGGGAAACACCATATAATGGATCCTATTATGGAAGGGATCCTCTCCTGTTCACTTGCCTCTTCAAGGGGGAATCCTCCTATTGAGCTATCACTCCAAATACATTACTTCTCTTCATCATCATTACATTGCTTGAACCCCTTTATATAGTGCTACCAACCACCTAAGAATATCCTAGAGGAGGAATCTTCTAGAAGCAAAACCTTTTGACAAGTCCTCTTACATTTATTATATCTAACTATCATAGTGGGTGTTATTTAATACTATAGTGGACCTAGTCCACCTTGCATTGCATGGCTTCCACTATTATCACTATGGGCCCTCCAGGCCCCCCACTACCTCTCTAGCTACCTAACATTCCATCCCTCTTATGAAAGTGTTGTCCTCAACGCTTGTTATGAGGGTGTACAACCATATATCAGGGTCCCATGGATAAGTGTGGACCATAGTGTTGAAGTAGACTAGAGAACCAGGTTCCCATGTAGGAATGTGAACCACCATGTTGAAGTAGTCCAATCGCCACTGTAAACATGGGTCCCATGTCCAAGTGCTCATGTGAACTCCATGCTGAAGATATTGAAACACCATATCCAATTAAAAATGATGCTCCAAAGAGCGACATTGGTCATGTGGATAAAAATATGTAGAACTAGCCAAAACTTCATCAACTACTAATGGAGAATAATAAAACTGAAGAAGAGTGTGCATAGAAAGGTCTTGTTTGGTCTCCATGATGTACTCTACAAAAGGTGGAGTAGAGTCATCAAATAGAAGATGAAAATGGTTGTCATCCCATAAATGACAACTATCCATATACCAATCATAACAAGCATCATCAAAATCATGCCAAGCATGTGCTTCTTGATTATATTCATCTTTTATGTCCTTCATAATGTATTTCTCTTGCATTTCAAATGTGATCGCTTGAATATTTTGAACACTTGTCTCAAGGGCTTCAAACTTCCGTTTAAGTTCCATTATAAGTTGAATATCCATTGAAAACACCACATATAATATACCAAAATAATTATATTAAAATTATATATCCAATGGCACTAATTTAGTAGCAATCTAAGCACCCTATGAAAAGTTATGAACTCTGCAGTCTCGTCATCGTCTCGAAAACCGCCCAAAAATGGATTATTTTAAATCAGCGATATCTTCACTTCTAGAACTCCGATTTGGACAATTGTTTTTTTGAATTTGGGTAAAATTGTGAGAGGAAATCAGATATGTAACTTTTTTTGGAAAACTTGGCCCCATGTGATACAAAAATTAGAAAAATCGAGCGATCGTCTACGGAAAACCCCTAAAAATAACATATTTTAAAATGTCAATAACTTTACTTCTCAGACTTTGTTTCAGACGATTTGTTTTTTTAAACTTTGTTTTTTTTTTAGAAGAACTCATATCTACAACCCATTTCTTCAAATTTTATATAGAAACATACAAAAATCATCCAAAATGTCACGACGCTCTTTTTCTTCTCTAAAAAAAATATGTAAAAATAGAAAACAAATTTTCTCACAATTCCTGCCAAGGAAAGTGCTCTGATACCAATTGTTAAGAACCAAAGACTTGCATACAGAAACACCACCTATATTCAGAAAAAATATATAATAAATTACCACTCTTTATTATAATAAAACCCTTGAGGTAGGGCAACACCACATAATGGATCCTATTATGGAAGGAATCCTCTCTTGTTCACTTGTCTCTTCGAGGGGGCATCCTCCTATTGAGCTACCGCTCCAAATACAATACTTCTCTTCATCGACATTACATTACTTGAACCTATTTATATAGTGCTACCAACCACTTAAGAACATCCTAGAGGAGGGACCTTCTAGAATCATAACCTTTTAAGAAATCCTCTTACATTTATTATATATAACTACCATAGTGGGCCTTATTTAATACTATAATGGACCTAATCCACCTTACATTGCATGACCTCCACTATTATCACTATGGGCCCTCCACTACCTCTTACATTTATTATATCTAACTACCATAGTGGGACTTATTTAATACTATAGTGGCCCCAGTCCACCTTACATTGCATGGCCTCCACTATTATCACTATGGGCCCTCCGGTCCCCGCACTATCTCTCTAGCTACCTAACAGTATAATATATATATATATATATATATAAACACACTACATACAATGTAGTAGTGCACTCTCTGGTTTTGGAAAATTGTGGCTTTTATTATTTTTTGAAGGGGAAATAATAATATTTGAATCACATTTTATACATCTTTGTGTTGCCAATAAAAAAATTCTCCTATTTATGTAAAAAAAAAAAAAAAATACCCTTTTGAATAGGAAACATTCACTAAATGCCCACATATTTTTATATAATGTTATTGTTATGTAGTTTTTATCTAGGGCCTTTATTACGAGGGAGAAATAAGTTTGTATAAGTTTAAAAAAAAAATTAAAATTAAAATACAATATGAAATCTAAAAATAAAAAAAATATATGTCATTGGATAGAAGATTCAGCGAGAAACTACATGCACCAATTCTGTCACATTCTATTAAAGAGATGAAAGGATTTCACCTATTGGAAACTACAACTCCATGGGAAGGATTCTTGACATTCAAGCCTTCTATCGTGGTGTTTAAAATACCTTGATTGAGGGAATTTAAAACTCTAATTTGAAGTATTTTATTTTTTTTGATAGAGATATTTTGATATATATAGTTATTTTTTGTTTTGAGAGTCCACATTTAAACCATCTACTTTTCCAATGTGCCAAAAATGTGATCGACATTCATAGATTTACCCTTAAATGTATTTTAATAGTTTTTCACTTTGGTGATGAAAAATAAATAAATAGAACAATAATGACAGTAGAAAACCTAATTGCACCGAGACTAGTGTGGTGCTCTACAACCCAGTATGGGAGAGATGTTGAGGCATTAGTGTTATGTTATGTTATGTTTGCAACGAGAGTAAAGAGGTTCTCTACAACCCAATATGGGGGAGATGTTGAGGCATTAGTATTATGTTAGATAATGTTGCATTAAAAAAATAAAGTCGACACAATTAAAGGAAAAATAACAATAATAAAAATAAATTCGACTCAATTAAAAAAAAACAATTATATGCACTCTGTAAAGCTTAACATGGAATGAAATAATAAATAAATAAATTACACCTTATGAAATTGGCTCCCTCTCACTGCTTGATAGATCATCTAGATTTAAGATGGATCTACGTTAATTATATAATAGGAGGTAAAAATAAAATAACTAAAAAAAACTAATATGTAAATAAAATGGAAATAAAGTAAAGATGCATGACTAGGTAAAGTTAAAATATAATGACTTGGATGATGAGTGGAATTTTTGCATGTATATAATTAAACAATAGTATTTTAGTGGATGATGGGAAGATTGTGAGGAGATTGAACTTTTTGAATTTATCTGGGAGGAGATTGTGATATAAGTTGACATAGTTTTATTGATGGATGGTTCTAGAGCTCTCAATATTAGACTAAGTATTTGATTAGGAGGAGAGTCGTCCTCTAAACGTAATTAGTCATTTTTTGTTTGTTTGTTGCAAGATCATGTTATCGACACTGATCCTTATCAGGGAAATTATTAACTATCCTTTAAGTAATTGTTTTCAATTCGTATCCCATACACATATCCATTTTATTTAATTGTGATTATAATGTAAACACTATTATAAAAATATCGCTTTCTATTAGTTTATCCAATATCATACCTTTTTATTTAAATTTGCAATTAAATGATATTGTATACTTACAAAATTTTAAATCTAACACATCTTATTGGAGTCTTCATTGGGATTACTATTGTCATGGATAGAATCACATGCTCGGTATATAAACAAACTTAACGGATGACAATTTCCATGGATCAAATCACATGCGTAGGATATTGGTTTATAGGGATTCCGCTACCATGAATCGAACAAACCTCCTAAGTTCCATATGAGTGGTAAATACACATTTCCCTTAAGCATGGGGATTCCGCCATTATCAAACATAGTCCCTTATTTTACTAGGCTAAAGGTTTCCCATACAATCTCTTTAGGGGGTGCATGGGGTTGTTGGCCTCATTGAACACATTTTATTTGCGAGTTTTGGAACCTATAGCATGGTCTAGAGGACCTATATATTTACCCACCTTAAATTCACTTCACAATTACTTAAAATGGCTTATTTTTCATTTGTTGAGGATGGCAACCCAGTGTTTGTGAAAAATCCATAATTGTGCTTATAACCTTTTTCTTTCTATTCATAAAAGTAATTTATGAAAATCATTTTTATAAATAAAAGATGGGTTGTTGTATGGTTAGTCCCTGCCTTTATCATAGATTATATTTTTCGATCACATAGTCAAAAGTTGGCCTCATATTATTTTCTCTAACCAAAGTTTCCCATGAAATTTCATATGGATCTCATTTATTTTTTAAAACAAATTTGTTACCATATTTATTTAATTTTACAAATTGAATTTTTAATTGGTTGAAAGCTATTTGATGTGACTTTAATCCCCTAGTGTATGCCGCTTCTTTTTTGGAATTGTCAGAATTAAAAAATGAATTAAAAAGAACAAATTTGTGAGTAGTCATTTTGGCAGCCCTGAATAATGATGTAGTCGAGGTGTAGTTGAGGTTTTGACATGATGATAGTGGTTGTGAACAATGGTGCAGTCAAAGAACAATAATTCAATCAAGGGTCATTGTCTCACTGCCTCCTGACCATCCATACATTACATTATCTCCATAGAAACCTTTCAAGTTGTAAACAATACATTATATTATCTCCACAGAAGCCTTTGCAAGTGCCAGTGTATTTAATTGTCTTATTAAAACATCCAATACATTTAATTATCAATCTGATGTTCATATGGAATTTGAAAATTGTCATGCATTGTATATGCAGGAACACGTATTCTTTCTATGTGTTGTAGTCATAGTATCAATGATTACATTGTGGTCAGAGTATAGACAATTCTCAAGCTATGAAAATGTTCTACAAAAATCCACACTTGCATGAAATTAGATCACACTTGCGGAAAAGAAACACACGGATTGCATAGGTATCATGAGTACAACTCAATTGTCTCCTGAAGAGACCCCGACTGTGTGCATTAAAACTGATTGTAGATTTGAAAATCTAAATTACTCTTGCATAAATTGAAACTCACACCACGCTTGCTGAAAATAAATCACGCATGTTGAAAGGAAATTGATTAACTACTTGTTGGAAAATAAATTAACTAAGTCCTAGAAATCAGATCCTAATCCTTTCCAAGACGATCTGTGTCATTACCAAGACTGACAAAAATAATCATTGCATTAAGCACAATTATTCAAAAACATAAAATGATGCAACCCAATCTGAAATGCATTTATTATAAACAACTAACTAAATAAAATCCAACATAAACACAACCTTGTATGAGTAATCTAATTACATGAACAATTTGAATCAAGAAAATAGTTACAAAATAAAATAAAATAAATCCTACGTGAACTTATAATGAAATTACATATCAAGGAATCAAAGAAACCATCTAAGCTACACTATGTTCTATTGGAATGGTCCCTACCTCCATAGAATAAAGTGATGATATTATCCATAGAATAGAGTGATGATATTATCCTAATTACCCAGACTCAGAAATATAATCATTGCATTAAGCACAGTTATTCAACAACATAAAATGATGCAACCCAATTTGAAATGTATTTATTAGAAACAACTAAATAAATAAAATCCAACATAAACACAACCTACATAAAATGATGCAACCCAATTTGAAATGCATTTATTAGAAACAACTAAATAAATAAAATCCAACATAAACACAATCTTGTATGAGTAATCTAATTACATGAACAATTTGAATCAAGAAACTAGTTACAGAATTAAATTAAATAAATCCCACCTGAATTTATAATGAAATTACAGAACAAGGAATCAAAGCAACAATCTAAGCTATGAGACACTCTCTTCTATTGGAGTGGGCCCTGCTTCCATAGAATAGAGTTGATATTATCCTATATCAACATAAATTAACTAAATTAACTAAGTTAATCTAAATAAATCGATCTATTACAAATATGTAAGGAAAATAAATCAAATGAATTAATTAAATCACATGCTACATAAATTATAAAACTACAATTAAAATGAAAACTCAAATGAATTAATTAAATCACACCCTACAAGAATTATAACACTACAATCAAAGTGAAAACTCAAATGAATTAATTAACTCAAATGCTACCAGAATTATAAAAATACAATTAAAATAAAAACTCAAATAAATTAATTAAATCACACACTACCGAAATTATTAAACTACAATTAAAAATAAAAAAAATCAAATGAATGAATTAAATCACACACTACCAAAATGATAAAACTACAATTGAAATAAAAAATCATTGAATTATTCCATTGTCATTGGGACATTGCTCCAAGAGTCCTCCCCTAACATTGGAGAGAGTGCCCTCTTTTATACATAAATTAAATAGAAACTAGAAATAAAAAATATATAAATAAACTCACTTATCCATTTAATAAATCCATAATGGTTACAACAATTTCCTAAATAACGAATGATTTCCATGATCCTTGCTAACAATTAACAATTAATAAATAACTTTCAATATCTTTGCTAATAATTAGCAAACAATAAATAACTCCAAGATCTTTTGCTTACAATTAGCAAATAATAAATAGCTCAAATATCTTATGCCCAAATTCTTGGTTAACCACTCAAACTAATATTATTAATGATTCCAAGATTCCTTCCATATTCAAAATGGTCGTTGATGGTCCAAATCCATAACAGGTCTTGATGGTTGAAGATAGATATTGTAACAACCCTAGTTGAATATATACTTAGGGATTATTAAGTAAAAATTTATTAGGTAATTAATTTTTCCTAACATGTTATTAACTANTATAATTTTGATTAATTAATTAATTAATTAACTACCTATTACATTCAATGACATGGGTATTAAATTTAAAAGGGTTAATAAATTTAATTGTTTAATTAAATGATCTACGTATACTAGGGGATAAGAAGCATTAAAAATCAGGATAAGGAAACATTAAATAATAGGGTAAGGCATTAACTATGTGGATAAGATAATGAATGTGTAGGTAAGGAAATAAATGAGGAGAAAGGGCGGTGAAGGAGGGATATGAGCGGAGGAGGTTTACGAAAGAAGGGGGATTATCATTCTACTTGTTTTTTTTTAGGGGGATCATTTTGGAGGGTTCTCTTGGATTTGCGCAGGGGAGTTGAGTTCTGTAGTCAAGAAGGATTAGTATAGGGGGCACCGGTTTACTGGGGGTTTTGGGCACGGGGGCCAGAATATCCATATGGTATCCTGGAGCTAGGAAACTATCCTAGTTGGCAGGGTGGAAACACGGTTTGGGCAGAGTTGGTCCGTGGCTTCAAGCTGGGCAAGGCAACAACAGGAAGGTCAACAAGACAAGCGGAAGCAGCAAGAAGGTCAACAAGACAAGCGGAAGGTTAGCATCAGACCAAGGTATTTTAATTGACGTATTTGTTTTATGCAATTTAAGGAATATGAAGGGTTATAAGGTTGTTCGTAAGCTATTATGTTCAGTTCAATAAATTTTGGTTATATGCTGATTATGAAGTAAATTGAAATGTTAGGTTAGCATTTCTTAAATTAGATTTTTTTTTAGGGTTTTATATGGCTTTGTGGAGCCAAACCCTACAGATATTCATGGATTTTCAAAGCCGTACACAAAGTTTCGACAATGTTGTAACTTACAAGTAACAACAAATTGGAGTAACAACAAAGACAAGTTACAACAAATAATTCATATGAAATACTGAAGAAATGCATGGGAAATCACCTTGGTTCTAAATCTCGCATTTAAACATTAAAAAAGATTAACAAACATTAATATGAGGTTATGGGTAAGCAAGAAGAGATTAAAAATAGGGAAAGATGATGTAAAAAGGATGGCAATTACATGGCCAAACATCTCCCCCAAACTGAATATGTTTCTTTTCCTCATGCAACCCAATACATTGTATCAACCAAGTTATAAAAACAACAATGTTATGACAGGAGTAGCAACTCTTTAAGAGTAATAACACTTGGGAGTAACAATAAAAATTAGTAATGACAACAATGTTATAACATCAGTAAATCATAACTCATGACATAGTGATATTTTGTGTCATGCTACTGGTTCTTGTGTAACAACAATAGGGATTTCTTGTGTTATTAATGTTGAAAACTATTGTTGTCCACTGAAAAATGAAAATTATTGTTGTACGTACCCAAATTAAAGGATGGATACATATATTTTTTTCTTTTGTAGGAACGGATTCTATAACAGATTCTTCTGTTGTAGGTTCTTGTGTGGTAACCCATTCCTTTCTAGGCAATGATTTTTCCTCTCCCCCAAACTAAAAATTTTCTATCAAATGGGAGGCTAAGAAAACAATATTGTTCCAAGTAAGAAATGCACAACAATCCACCTCTCCCCTAAACTAAATATGTTGCTTGTCCTCATGCAACCCAATACAAGGCTGAATGTTTCTTCCATTTTGCATAGTAACCAAAACCACTCTGCTTTCCCAACTAATGATACTGATAGAATATAACACTTTTTCCAAATAGCACCCTGAAACCTTTTCAAACAATGGCTTCAAAAGTAGCCCTCGAGTGATTTTAGCAACTTTGGTGGAGTTGAAACAATCAAATGATGAGTTACAACAAGAAAACGATGTGTTACAAGAAGTGAATAACAACAAACGAGTAACCACAAGTGAATCGCAACAAACAAGTATCAATAAGTGAATCATAGCAAAAAACAACAGATTTGAGAATGTGGCATTTCATGCAAACAGTAATCCAAAATGAAGATATTTTTGGTGAGTATATTGATCACCATCTAATGCATCTTCCTACCATAAATCATAGCAACATGATGCACAGATCCCAAGATACAGCAAATAAGATGTTGTAGGTGAGTAACAACATATGTTGTTGAAGTAGCAATAAACTTTTTAAACCATTTCCTCACAAAATACAAATTGGGTTTTGAAAAAAATTTGCACAAATTTTTTTACTATTTCAATGCTTCTCCACACCAAAAATAGAGGAGCACAATTTGAGTTGTAGACTGAGATATGGAACAACCTTCTTGGGAATATTTATTTAGAGAGAAACTGGAACTTGAAAATGAACTTGTATTTCTTATTTGCAGATCTTGTCCTCCAGCAAGATGGTTTTCAAACAAGATCCATCTAAATTCTCCCAGAGGGTTTTCACAGTAAGAATTTTTATTCCCAAACAATGTCTACCAACAAGATGATTCTCAAGCATTCCAAGGTCTAATGGTGCATGAGATAGGTTTTAACCATCAAAATTATCAAGGGAGGAAATTGGATAACAAGGTGACTCAACATTGTAAGTGAGCCAAGTCACTTTATTGCATGGGTTAGGGATGGGTGAAACATAAAATAGGAAGTGATGATGTTGACGTTGTGGCTTGATAGTAGTAGAAAAGTTTAATCTTCTAGGGAAACCACATAAACAAGGAATGATCTTCATCATGCAATTATTCCAAACTGAGCAGGAGGAAATGCATATGCATATCATGGTACTGATAAATGAGAACAATAAATACTAGGTCTTATGAAAGGATTCATTTACAACAAGGGTGTGGGAAATGTGGTGATGTATATTTCTATGGAATTGGTCTTCTCTTTATATTCAAATCAATTCTATATTTTTCTTGTTCTTCAATCTATCTGCAACGTTGATTAAAAAGTTGGAACAACAGTGAAACAATAAGGCAAGGGTAGTAGCATCATGTAGAAACATGTATCAACATATAGTGGCATTGTAATAGCATCATTAAGGACAAATATAGGCTCAAACATGGATATGGAGGATGTATGGATAGTATGCCCCCAGTTTTGCATGAAATTTTGTCTTCGAGAATCACTTGTGCATGAATTGACTCCCTAGTCTTCCAAGGACCTGCAAAACAAATAGCACTTACCTGTAATAAAATGTGAGATCATGGAATAAGAGAGGTGAATGGTCTCTCTTAATATAAGAAAGACACACAAAAAAAACAAGTGTTTACTTATAAAACAAATCCAAGGTAAAACAAATGAAGCAAAATTCATTTTATATCTGTTGAGGAGTGGTGGTCGCCTTAGACTACTTTGAAGTATTTTGTTGATAAATTCTTCCTTTATCATCCAATTTGAGTGATTCCAAATCAAAATGAAAACAAATTCATGGGGAGACTTTCAATATAAACATGTTTTAAAATTCTACTAAGGTTATATGCCAAATCTTCTTAAGAACATCTTGCAAGACAGATTTGTTTTTGAATTCTCACCTAGACCAACAATCATTAAATCGAGTACAACATTTTCATTTGATGTCGTATTGACTTAATTCAAATTTTATATGAAATCTGATTCATGTAGGTATCACCAATAAAAATATTTTTTTAAGAAAGGAATATTTGATGGTTCAAATATGTCAATGAATAGCTAGGAAAACAAAGTTTTAGAAGTGTTGATTTAGGATAAAAAATTAGTATTTTAGGTGTAACTTGCTCATATGATATCGAACTTGAGTGATTTCACTTGAATTATAAACTAGATTCACAATTAAATATACATTAGGAACATATTTGAAAGATATATCCATTTAGGTATCCAAATATTGTCTGTCCCAACTCTACTCCTAAGCTTCCTACTCTACACCCAATCATTGTTTTGGTCATAATGTTTTCATATGAGATCCAAATAGAGTGATTCAAATTGGTTTGGAAGCTATAATTCAAGGGATATTAAGGATAGAAACTGATTTTAAAAATATTCCCATTTGGTCTCTCAAAACATGATTGTCCCCACTGTGTTTTCAGTGAATTCACCAAGCCAACATGCCATAAAATTCAAGAAATAACCGATAGATCCCAAATGGTGGTTCAAATATGTGTGAATATTTGTAGGAATATCATTTTCAACCATTCAGTGCCTATATTGTGTGATATGACCTACAAAAGATCTGGGGGAAAATGAAAAAAACACCACCTAAATGGGAGAAAAATCAAACATTTAGTCAACATGTGGAATAAGAGTAAAGGGATCCTGACATAACCATTGTGAAAATCCATGAAGTGACCTATTACCTCAAATATAAAATTGGTACAGTGGGATCCTGACATAACCACCATGAGAATTCAAGAGATTCCATGAAGTGTCTCACTACCCATAAAATAGTGGCCACAATGAAATTATGATTTTTGTATGATGATGGATTTTAAAGTTTAATTAAAAACAAATATTACCATCATCAATCCATCATATAGTGTGGATTTGACATTATGACTAAGATCAAAGAGACTATGTGTGGGCAGAGGTAATCAATGGAGAATCAAGGGTTGCAAAAAGGGTATAAATGAATAAGTATGTGTAACATCCTGCTCTGGCACACTAAGAAAACTTATTATTTGAAGACACTTGCTCACAAGTGATCTGGACTTTTTCTTATGTTAATACATTTATACTTGATTATGATGTGTTATGATAGACGACATGATGTTTTCACTACTTGATTTAGACATGTGCTGTTGACTCAGTTTTATTGAGTG